>VURO01028011.1:0-14255 GCA_015108175.1 Pelvicachromis taeniatus
TGTACTGTTCTCTCTGTGTGTTAAACTCCCTGAGTGTGAACATAGATAAACAGCCAGCCAAACTCCTTTTCAAGAGCCAGGAAGGTGAGCGTACTTGCTCCTTTAATGACTCCAAACATACAATCATCTTGAACTGACATCATTGAACTGGAGTGAAACTAGAAAAACACATAAAACAAACTCTTAATGGATTGTCATATAATCAGCAGGTAAATACATTCAGCCACTTACACAGGTGACTACAAAATAAGTACACTGTAGATATACAAACTAATATTACTACAAAGAAAAACAAGCAGGTAGTGGGTGAGCGTACACTTGTATCGTTAGCTCAGAAGCTACACTCTATAACTACACTTCAAAGAAGGCACAAATAATGTCCCAAACACCCTATCATTAATTGCTTAATATACAAAGAACTAACAGAACTTACGACCATAGCTTTCTGAAGGACTCCTTTGAAGGATTGTTTTGGATTCCACATGAATGATTACAAAGATGTAGCCATGCTTTTACCCACAATTCTCTGCACTTCCTACTTCCTGCTTCCTGTCTACGCAGACGTCAAAATAAAAGAGCCACAATTTTTTATGTATAACAACAGAAATACACTCTCCACTTATTTGTCTCATTAACATATGAACATATTGAAAACAGGACACATGTGTTGTGCTATTTCAACCTCAACAGCCAATCTCTTTGGCTTCTTTAAGTTAAGAGATGATCAGCCTAATTCAAGCAATTACAAACTCACTAAGCTTAAATTGCCTACCACTATATTTACTGGTGGTCCTCTACAATTTGTGGATTGGAAAATCTCATTGATGGTTCTTATAGGTCATAAAACTCTCCCAGTAAATGAGACAATGCTTTATCTAAAGCATTATCTTGCAGGAGAGGCACATAAGGGTGTGGAGGGATTCTCTTACAGAAAGACAGAGAGGACCTATCATAGTGTTTTTGCAGTTCTAGAAGGAAGGAATGAAAGTCCATTTGTCATATGAAAGGATTTCAAAAACAAGTTGCTGAAATGGCCCAAGATAGCTCTAAATGATCTGTTAGCACTTTTCAGATTTCTTCTAGGGTTCTTCTAAGGTTGCGTTGAAGCTATACCTCGTGTCAAAGGTCTAACCACCCTTGATTACTGTGAAGAAAATCACAAGTTACTCAGAAAGCAACTAGAATATGTTTTGTACAGATGAAGCCGAGTAGTTGTGGAGGAAATGGAAAAATCAAAAGCCTACGTGAGTCACTCTTTCTTCACAGACTTCACACAAGTGGAAGGAAATGGAAGGAAAAGTCATTTGTAATCCAGTAGCACCTCCATTCTTAATGAATACCAAAAACCCAGAGGAGAGATTGCCTAAAAGAGCTAGAGCACTAAATACAAACATTTGGTTTAAAATCAGTTTATAAGATAGCAAGACACTCTAGATTACAAGCTTAGACAGCCCTGTTTCACCTGCAGTTATGAAAGTCATGGCATTGCTAAGTGTTCAACCTCTGCAGCAAAGAACAGTGATGATAAGAAGGCTTTGATTTATGAGAATCACTTCTGCTTTGGATGTTTCAGAAAAGGGCATATCATCCAAAGCGGTACAAGATGACATGGATGTGGTATAAGTAGTATAATGTCATGTAATTGAAATGCATGAGGAAAGAGACAGAAACCCCAAACGTTGATTCTGTTCATCTGGATGTAGCATTTTCAGTCTATTGGACTGAAGAATTCACTTGGATGAGTGACAAAACGTTTCGCCCACTGAAAACGCTATGTCCAGATGGACAGAATCAACTTTTTGGGATTTACTTACCTGGATGATTGAGCATGCATCAAAAAGACACAGAAAGTTTGTCTCACCTACACTATTTGATATTTGACATACAATGTGATTCAACATGATTTATTGGCAAATCTTATGTTGAGACAAAATTAGTCCACCTCAAACTAAACCCAGTGACATCTGTATAGAAGAATTCATAACAGTCAATCATATGTCCCAGCAATTCAGTGGCATCACCTCAGATATCTCAAAACTATCAGTGCTCCAGGACTGCAAAGTGAGCATGCTTGTTACTGCCAACAGCACTAACCCTACATTGTTGTTAAAATGGCACAGGAGGAAGAGTTCTGAAAGGACTGTCTCTTTTTCTTAAAAGATAGACAGACTTCCAAAATCCAGCACACTTTTTTGACTTGACCTTGTTCTAAATCATTATCATTTTGTGTGTTGATGGAAGATTAAAATGGTCAACCCCAAGTCACAAAATGAAACATCCTACAGTATCATTCCTCCGGAAGAGAGTCACATCACCAAACTATGTGTCATACTACAGTACCGGGGCCAGCATCTGTCATTAAGGGAGAAATCAAAGTTTGATGAAGCTCAGAGTCAGTGACTTTGGATAACTGATGGGAGAAAAGCTGTCACCAATTTCATTCACTAAGTTTCAATGCCAAAAACACAGATGACCAGCAGAGGAACACTGTAAGTACAGTGTACTCCCCACTGAATGTGTCAAAACTACTTCTCTATTCACATTCTGTGGACCATTTTTATCCATTTGTCATTAAAAGGTGCCACAAAGAGATCAAAAATATGTGTTGATCTTTACATGCCTTCCACCCTGTGATTCTTTTACCAGAGCCTTTAAGTGCTTCATCAGCCTGAGAGGTACTGCCTTTCAGCTCTATTATGATCAAGGCACAAATTTTGTAGATGTAAAAAAAACAAGTTCAAAGAAGTGCTTAAGCAGTGCAACACCCAAGCACTAGAGGCATTTCTTGCAGTCAAGCAGTGTGAATTCGTTTTTAATGCACCCACAGCAAGTCATGCAGATGGTGCCTGAAAACAATTAATCTAGACCATCAGAACTGTCCCAAAGGTCAGCCTTGGCCAATACCCAGTGAGGCTGAATTATGTTTTGCTTTGGACATTATTCTATAAAGCCACTGGACACTGTCAACAGTTGGCACCTAACTATGGATGCAATCAGTAATTCACAGACACTAGAGACCCAGACTCTAAACAACCTCATTTGAATAAAATCAAAGAATCGTCTTTCGCCTCGAGGGCAATTGGTGCCCCAAGACATGGCTCAAAAAGATGCATTTCTGTTCAATATTTAAATGGACAATTCTGAAGTTGGTGGAAGAAAAGGTGTCTCATCAACCACTAGTTCTTGAAGAAGAATGACATAGTAATTATTATCAAAGAGAAAATGCTGAACCAGAGGGAATTAGGAAGCGGGTTTCACAGAGACAGCTTAGTTCAACAAGTACAAAAAGAGAGAAAAACTACACAATCAGATACAAATACTAGGCCTCTCCACAAAATCCAAATACTAGGAAGGACCATAAAGAAACTGGCTGTTCTTCTACAAGCCGAATGGTTAGCAACCCACCTTGGACTTTAAAGTTTTATAAATGATGCCTTTCAGTTATTGCTCTACTCTACCAACTACATTGTAAATTTTGTAATATGTTAATTGCTCGGTGCCTTCCTGCAAAAACAGATGTCTTATTTTGAAAGGAGCTTTATGTACATAGTTGTTGAAAGGTAACAAAAGAAGGGTTGTGAAACAGCAGGGAGAAAAAAGTGAACCAAGGAGAAAAGGGGAGAGTAAACAAGGAGTTTAGCTTCAGGTGAAAAATATCAGCAAGGTAAATACTGTGCATTATATGCATTTAATAATTTGAGTTCTTCTCTTTTAATAGTTGTTCTGTTCCAAGGCCTGCTAAAATAAGTTTTGATGCACTTCTCTGCATCACATTTTTAAGCCTTTGCATAGGTCTTTGTAGTCATCATCACTGCCATCGACTCTTGTTCTTTCTCTTCTTTTCCTGCTTAATGAAACATAAATTTAAAAAGAAATCACATTTGCTTCGAACCCACCTTCTTTTGCTGCTTATTTCTTGTGACGCAATTTAACATTCTTGTAACCGTCTTTCTCTTTTCCTTCTGCCTAATTAATCTACTGTGATTTCAGTTTAGAACTCAAAATATGAAAGCATTCAAGAGGAGATGAATATTAGGCTCCACACCATGGGAAGGAAGGAAACCTTCAACCAAACATACTGACAATATAAAGTTTAAGTTGTTAAAAGTGTGTATTTTGCAGAGAAAATGAAAAAAAAAAACCATTTTAAAAACAAGATGGAATTTTCAAAAATAAATAGCAACTGCGTTGATTTGCAAATCATTTAAATGCTATGTTTAATTGAAAATAGCCAAGAAAAAAAACTCATGGTGAAGTATTTTGCCATTTTTCTAAAAGTTTATTGCTTTTTAAAATGTGCACATAATGAACCACACAAACCTGAGTTACTATGGTTTGTGGCAGGCAATTTACGGCAAACTGGGTTAAATTTAACATCAAAAAGCATGACTTCGGGGTGGGAATTGATAAGAACTCAGTGATTACCATGCCATTATTGATATCCCTTATTGATTCACATTGGGTTCTCCTTGACTCTGCTTTGAGAGCCACCATCATTGCTAAGCAGCACATCAAAGATATTACATTCATGTAAATTAATTGCATGCTGTGAGGTCAGATGTTTATGCATGTTGGGGGTATTTCCCTCCTTTTTGTTATCAGTTTTGTGGTGGTACACAAAAAAGGGATGAATAACACAAAACACTCTTCTTAAAAGTAATGCAGTACCTTACTGCATTACTGGAATTACTCACCGTAAATGACCTTAAGAACCAGCTCTCAATTTCCATCCCTACTTGTTATGTGTTTTGATATGTGTGTGATAGTTGCCGCTGTCACATCTGGATGGCTCGAAGCTGTATGCAGTTTAAAAATTGGGACTTATAGCTAATTACCATTTTATCTCAGTTTCACCATCTTGAAGCACCACAGTCAGTTTGAAGACTGTAGCTGACTGCAACAAGTCTAAGACTTAGGCCGTGTCCTCAATTCTCATTTCAAAGGCAGAAAGATCGCAAGTTCCTTAAACAATAATTTTGGCCTCAGAGCATCATTTTCCATAGTGTGACTGTAGCCTTACCTGTATAACAGTAACAACTAAAACTATAAGTTATTTGACTGAGGGGAATCATGATTGTTGAAAATAATAGTGAGTCAAAAATAGTCTTGCATTTCACATCACACTTATGAGGCCATGCTTCTGCGAAACCTGTATATTGTTCAACATTAATGGGGCCTTTACCAAAGGGAAAGCATGCAGTAAGGCCTAATGCACCCTCATATCATCACGGATGCAAGCTTTTGAACCGTGTGCTGATAACAAGCGGGATGGTCCTTTTAATCTTTTGCCCGCAGCATGCAGCTTCCATGACTGAAATAGAATTTCAGACTTTGTTGGGCCAGACCACAGGGCAGTTTATTTTTTACTTTGCCTCAATCCATCTTAAATGTGCCTGGGCAAAAAGAAAACAGCAGGATTTCTGTTTATATATGTTTTTGTTTGGTGGTTGTGTTTTAATGTGTATTTATGGATGTTGGAATGGACTCCAAGCTTTCTGAGAAATGCAGTGATTTCCTTGACAGAATTGTGTTTATGTTCAATGCAGTGCTGCCTGAGGTTCTTAACACCATGGCCAATCAGTGACAGCTTATATCATGTGCAAAGAAATGTCTCTGCACTCTGGGAATATTTCATTGACTTACTTTTGATCAAATCTCCAATTTCTTTTTCATTTTATATTACACACTTTTTGTATACATAGACCACTATAAGTATATGTATTTATACATATATTGTATATATAGTCTTTCCTCATACATTTTTAAATTTATGTATTTAAATTCTAAAGCCCATCTTTAGAATTTAGAAACCCAGAACATATGTATACAGCCATTGCTGTGACTGTGTTATAACTGTGTAATCCTGCAGCTCTTCAGTGTTTAATCCATGGCCTGTTCATGTCTTTGCAGCACACATGAAAACAAGCAAACAGCTATCTGCTGCTGCTGCAAGTTCTTATGGAGCCCTGCTATGCATGATGCCCCATGTTAATTAATTTCCCGACCACCTCCATGTTTATACATCTTCCGGTAAACACAAAATTGTTAATAATTCAGAGGCTAAGCATGATCTCTAGAGAGGCGCTCTGATTATCCTGTAATTTACATGTGGTATTTTTTATTATTATTTTTGCCTATACTCAAATCTAACTATAATATTAAAGTCTGTATGCGCAGAAATAAATATTATGAAAAACATTTGACAGTGCATCTCTATATCCTCAGATTTATTCTGGTGAAGAGAAACACATTTAAAAAAAAATACTCACTGTGGGAATTCTAAACACGTCATAGTCACAAAAAGTAGACCTGTAGATCTTTGTGTATTTTGAAACTGCTTTATAAATAGATGTGAAAGGAAATGATCCATATTGAGGTCTTGCTTAAACCTCAGCCTTTCTTTGATAAGAAACTGTACACTAGCAAGCTGGAAGCTCAGACCTCCAGAGAGCCCTTAGGGAATTTCTGCAGTGTTCTATACGTTTGAAGTGCATACAGTTGTTCTCTAGATAGCATCTCTTCACTTTTATGCAAGCTATTGCATTCATAATTCATACACTGTAGATGTGGCTTTAGGAAAAGGGTGTAAATAAAACACGTAATTCTGCTCCATTTTCACATTCTTCGCACCTCAGTACCTTTTAAGTATCATTCTGACTGAATATACAGTTCTGTGTCATCTTTATCACTGTCTTTACATACATGCCTATATTTTAAGGGCTTTAACTTAAAAGTGCAGTCAGCTGTGACATCTTTTCAGAAGGCAGTAATTAAAATAATGGTTGTAGTACTTACATGGGTCATTTGATGCACAAAATTGCAGTAAATTGTATCCATTAGGGTTTTGTGAAGATTCAGCAATACACAAAATATAACCTGACATGTGAACATATATAGTTCACATGCATTCACGCAACACACATTAGCTCTTCAGGCTCCTTTGCCAGAGGACTTAATTCACCGTTCCGTCCTCTCGCCTCTCAATTAAAACCTATCCATAATCGCTCTTCCTATTACTCTTCCTGACTAATCCCTTTGAGAATGCTTCTTTAACAATCCTTTCATCTTATCCACGAGTTAGTCATGTTTTCCTTTATCTCCTGTCTGTAATCTTGGCTCCAGTTGCACACCGTATTGTATCCTCGCATCTCATTCTCAGCAGCTCAAAGAAAGAAAGAAAAAAATACACAGAAATCACATATTCAGGTTACTTTTCTCTGACAAACACCCTTCTAAAGCAAATGCAGACTGAAGAAATTGAGACAGTTAGTTCCCAAGTACTATTCCTCTTAGAGAATGTGTTTAATCAATACATTCATCTAAAACCATCAACCAAATCCATTGTATGAAACTTAATATAAAATAACATTTCAAAGTCATCTCTGACTGCCCTTGGGCACTAAATACCCAGCAAAGTATAATGAATCAGGGTTTGGAGTTCATTTTACTACAATATCAGTGCCGTTGCACTAAGACTAGTACTTTAAACGATTTTGCACAGCAAATACAGTTACACGCATGTGTCAGTCTCACCTGCTATCGAGTTAAAAACAAATTTCTCCGAATGAAAATATTTTCTAATAATTACTTTTAATGTCTTCTGCAGTGTGCTTTTCACATAGAACAGTGCTGTGGTCTGTAGCATAAGCAGGCTGTACTGTCCTCCCTCTTCACAACACTGTTAAAATGATTTACTGCCTGACTTGGTATAGCCCAATTTCAAGGCTGGCTCACAGGCCCGGCTCATCTGATTATTCAGATTATCAAAGTCCTGCCAAAAATCAAAGGGGACTGAGTGGAAGAAAGTAAGTGGAGACAGGTTTGGGAAAAAAAAAAGCAAAAGAGAAATGAAGTATTTTTAAACCACCTCCCTAGATAGAGTCAAGAGGTTGACAAGTTTGAGGAAAAATTGATGTTTAATCAAAAAAAAACATTCTTTGGTCTAAAATTGTAGATTTTTTAAAAGATATTCACTTATAGAATAATAATGACTTCAATTAGTTTTGAACAACTGCCTTTTTAACTTCGTATCTCTCACGGTCACGGCAGTGATTGATTCTCAAGTGGTTCTGTGAAGCTCAGGATGTTTGAACTCGTCACCATCGATTTTTAAAGTCAAAGATATTAAAAATATATAAGAAGACCAGCAGGCAAGTATATGTGTTATTTATGAATCTTATTCATGTTGAACAAATGCAGTACATTATTGAAGATTTCCAGTTTGTGCAAGTGTAAATATATTCTAAAAATATCTCTCAACAAAACATTTAGCTTTTAAGCCTAAGACAGAACAAGTCAGCCAAAGATTATCTTTACATTTTTAATTGCTGTAGTGCCATTTTTTGGAGAATTTCAAGTTGCTATGGATCAATACAACCTCTATAGCCCAAATTTTTATAATATGTATGTTTTAAGTTCATATAATTACATAAATTGCTTTTTTTAGTGCAATAAACTACAAAGAAATTCAAAAGTAAGAGTTTTTTTTTTTACGCATTTTTCTAGTTACAGAAATGTCAAAGGTATATCCCTCAAAATTGTAAATCCAAAACAGTTGCACAAAATAGTTCCCAATCACAGGTCCAAAGACATGCAATTTGACATGCAAAATTCTAAATTGCCCATAGGTGTGAATGCTGGAGTGACTGTGAGTGCAAATGGTTGTCTGTCTATGTGTGTTAGCCCTACGACAGACTGGCGACCTGTCCAGGGTGTACCCCGCCTCTCGCCCCAAGACAGCTGGGATAGGCTCCAGCGCCCCCCGCGACCCTGAAAAGGATAAGCAGAAGCGAATGGATGGATGGATGGTATGATCGTGGTCTTTTAGGGGTTAACCCCACTGAAAGTCAGCAAGTTGCTTGTTGGTCAGTAAAGAGGATTTTATGGTTGAATTACATTTTTTACCTTAACTGTGAGGGGAGCATTTACAAAGTTGTAATTTACAGACATATTTAAGATCATCTTAAGGCCAACAGACATTTTCAGTATACTGTATATTTTAGGCACAAGCTGATGTAATACATGCAGTGTAGCTACCTGTCATACCGCCACAGCTCTAGCAGCCCCACAAGATTTGACACAATGACATATTCGATGAGCTTTTAACATACAATACAGTGATTTACCACTTTTTCGCAAGCTTTTTGCTTTCTTACGTTATACCCGAAAGCATTGTGAAACTTCTGGTGATGTGTAGTGATTCCCAATATAAGACCAGAAAGAGATCCAGCCTTAAGTGGTCACAAGCTAATGTACTTCTAGTGCCAGTCTCAAGCCAGGGTCCTTCTCCTACCTATGAATTGTTGATAGCTCCATCAGATACTGATTTTTCCTTCTAAACTTTGTACATCATATCAATAAGTATTCAAATGATCAATTTTTACTCACAAAAACAATCAAAGTAAAGAAAAAACAAAAACTGAATTGTGTTTTTTTTTTTTCTTCTTTCCTGGCTCATCACTCATTTTCATCACAGCTCAGATTTACACGTCTCTGTATATAAAACTGTATATAAAGTAGTTCAAAATAGCTTTGCCTACATTTGTATGCTGCTCACACATCGGTGCTTGAGTGTCACCAATCTTGTGATGTCATACATTATATAATAATAATGCAGTCATCCTCCCAGAACCAGTAGTATATCATGAATATACTACTGGTTACTAATATACTTGCACCTCATTTGAATTTTTCAGACAGAATTAATACTTGGAGTAATTTACATTACTGTATTGGCACATTTATTTAATTTAATGCACATCTTTCACCACTAGACTGTTATTGCTGCTAAAATGATGTATTAGTAAAAGATCATATCTGACCATTGCAATGTCATGGATGATATAAAAAAAAAAAACTGCCTGAATAATACAATTTGGACCTGTCCGTTATGAGCCTATTTAGCATTCCTCTTGAGTAGTGTACCAAATAGGCTGTAACACGCCACTGTTTTTGTTGAGTCAGCCAGTCCTCATTTTGAATCCTAATATGCTAAAAGTTACCAAGGTTAAAACAGATTTATCCCTTCTCCAGAGATTATATCTCCAGTATGATAGCATAATATTTTCTTGCAGATCAAAACAGATATATTATATGTGTATATATAATCACAGCCAACAGGCAAATATTATTATTATTATCAGTCTTTGGTATTTTATACCGATTCTCTCACCCCCGTGGTAATTTTTATTTCTTTTTTCTGTCTTTGGGTCTTTTCTCTAAAAGTGGATTAGTACCCTTTTTGACACAAGTTCCATGTATCTGTCCGATGCTGTCAGGGTTGACGGATGCACCTCTCCCCTTTTTTTGTGTGTATGAGGCAGAGACAGATGCCCACGCATCTGCACCAGCCAGGCACAGAACCTGTCAAAATATTGTAAACTGGTCGTGTGCAACTGATTAATTTGGTTTGAGAACTGAAGCAGGTGTATTTATTAGCTCCAGAAACACAACAGGTGGTGAGGCTGAAACTAGAACTTGGCTTTTTTGTGTTTGTTTTTTCTTGTACTTTGCTCTCTTCCCTCATTAGTCAACTAATAACTTTTCATATTATGTCAGCACTTTATATCAATATCTATTATTTCTTGAGATCCAGAAACTGCATTGCAGCAGCATCCTTGAAGGGAAGTGTTTTTATTTAAACTCCAATTACTCCTCCTAGTTATCATTTTGTGTGAGTGTATTGGAGTTCTTCATCGGGAGGGTGAACCAATTTGAAAATGGAGAGGGTCCTTGATGGAATTGTTGATGTGTGTATGAATGCATGGATAATTTAGTGCTGATTTTGCATGTGTGTGTGTGTTTATGCAGCGGTCTTTACAGTCTTTATCTGAGGATCCCAGTCAGATGTATGTCCTACTCTAGTGGTGACTCTCCAGGTGCCTGGATGGTTGGCTTGATTATGATCAGTAACCAACTGTTCCATGGCCATGGTGTCACAGCAGATTTTTCTGGAGTGTGTAAAAGGTTGTTGGGCTTGGGGATTTGGAGGTGGACAGACCTGTTAAGATCATTCTGCTGTGACAGACCCTTTGCGCTCATCCTCTCTACTCTCAAGTAGTCAACTCATTGCGCTCTCATTTCACACTTCAGGGCAAATGGAAAGGGGGAAGGGAAAACCAAGAGTGAGGGGAAGTAAAGATGAGGGAAAGAGGAGACACTTTTGTACAGTGAGGCAGAATGATGGGATGGGTCAGAAGAGGGCAAATGAGAAGAGCTGTTAAGGGGTTTCGCAAGATTACCCTAAAAAAAAAAAAAGTCGTTCTAAAAAACACAGCATGAATGGATGCAAACCTTACTGTCATTCTCTTAGCTGCACGCTAGGAACCTGCTCACAACAGAGGTTTGTGAATTTTTATTACTAGGGAGGTCACGTTTTCTAGAAAGAGGTGTTACTGCTGAGTTTTCCTGAGTACTACAAGGTGAATGGCATTGGTTTTATTATATACATTTCTACAGCCAATATCTCAAACATTGGGCAGCTCACACTCAAACAGTTAATCACAATGAATAAAGAGCACTACAGGCTAGAGGAACGATATATTAATTTGATTTAGGGGTGAATTGTCTACTTAAAACAAGACATTCACTTTTAATCAGTGGCATGCGTTGACTTTGACAGCAAGGCAGGGAAAGATAATGACACCCCACCACCACCCAACAAATCTTTCTCCACTGTTTAACAAGACAAATTGGACCAGATTAAAACTTAGATTTTGTGTCTTTTATTATTTTATACATAGTGAACTCTTCTTTGATGTCTTCACCTTTCTGCACTCCTCCCTGGTTGAAGAATTGTCAAATATTCTTACATCTACTCTGCCGCCGTTCACTGATAACAATAGAAACTGTTAGAAGGAAGGGATTTGTGGTTTCACGTGGTTGCTGGTAGGTAGCATAACAAATGCAGTGGCAGTGACTCCAGACATGCTTGCAAAAGTATGCAACACATTTGACTCTCGTATGGCTATAAGTGTGTCCTTGTAAACACTTGGGAAAATTGTAAGTTTCGTATAAAACTTTGTATTCTGCCATGTATTTTAAAATTTACCCCAACCTTATATGTCCTTATATGATATCGTATGTTGATAAAGGGGGTTAGTAATAGAAGACTTAACTGTCAAAAATATACACCACAGAGTGTTTTGCACAATGGAAAAAGCGGATATGAATAAGAAAATGGATAGCTAGTACATTAAAAGAACTGTATGAATTACTGAGCATCAAATATTTTTAGACCAGCGTATCATCTTCAGATATGGGTGGCAACCCCTAACCCTACTCAAGTAAATTAAAGTGAAGTAAAGTCTTTGGAAAAATTTACTTTTATTGCACCATGTTCATTCACTCATGGTCACTCACTCATGAGCTGCTCATGAATCAAATTGCTGAATTGCCACCTCAGCATGCAGTCAAGTTCTATAGCCTTCCTAATTACCTACTTATGTTATTCAGGTGTGTTGCAGCAGGGACACATGGAAAAGTTTGAGGACACTGGCCACCGAGGACTGGAGTTTAACACCTGTCTAAGTCTATTGAAAAAGTGGTAGTAGGGTAGGCCTGACGGCTTCCCGGCCTAGGTCAGGCAATGGGGTATGTGGTGGGGTGTATTTTGTGGCATGGGAGGCATGGAGCAGTGGTTTCACAGGGCTAGCATCAGGAGAGGCTGGTAACAGCTGGTTTTCATTGTCTAATGATGCCTCCCGAATTTCAGTAGGACACCAGGAACTACAAGAGGGGAGAAAAGAGTGATAAATCTTCATTTCAAATCATTTTAATTTTTGATTTAATATGACCCAAAACAATGAGCAAATAAATCTAGAAGGGATGTATTACAGTATTACAGATAGACTTCTACAGAGCCGTCTTCGTCATTGGCTTCATTTCGTGGACGTGGAAAAATTAAGCTGCAGGTTTAACTACAATCCACATGCACAAACAACCAGAAAAAAAATGCTTGTTAAGTAAGATACAGACACATCAATGAAATTTGCAGAACTGTAATCAAGCAGGGTTAATCCTGCTTCCAGAGCCGCACATAGCAGTAATTTAAAGTATGGATGCAAACAGGCAAGAAACTTTATGACAGAATGCAGTTTGATGTTAAAGGAGAGAGATCCTTTTGATACATTTGAACTAATATCTATTTTTAAATTTCACTAGACAAGCACTGGTTGCCTTGTTTGCCCTGACAGAGTGCCACTGCTTTTAATTGAGCAATTTCAGGCCTTTGCTCAATTAACTGAATCTTTCACCACAGTGTCTCTAACACTCAAGCACGGTCTTCTTTTGTTTACCACTTGAGAGCTTGGGGTTTCTGAAAATCAAACTTCAGATCAACAGCCCTCTAGCAACATGCCCATTTTTAACCTTTTGACTTGAGTCTGTCTGCATGAATAACTTTGCTTTGCTATGCTAGATATCTTCACAAGGTGAAAAGGGGCTGTATTTTCTTTGGCACACAAACAAAAAGGAAAGCCGTGTTCATTCTCCAGAGCCTTAATTAAGCATCTGACCAAATAGTTTTCTTTTCTCATTACATTTGCAAACTGGACTGTATTGAAATAAAAACTGCACTCTAAGCATGTTTAGAAACAGAGCTCTTCATTTCAGACTTAAGGTAACACATTGCACATTTCATATTCTGAAATTAAGATAAGCAAAAGCGTAATTACAGCAATTATGCAATTCAAAATTGTTTTTCACCTGTTTTATTTTCTTCACTTGAAACTGCCTGTCTAATAAGATAATATCTGTGGGCTGCAATAGAGACATTACAATTTTATTCTAATAAATGCTCACAACAAAAGCTGCAGTTGAAAAGCAGCAAATCGGTTATTATTCTGAATAGTCTTTACATCAATATCAACATCTGAATGAATCATTTCTTTCTATAAAGACCACTTGTCTTCTGTATTTACAGCAGACATTTCTCAATAGACATAGCAGCCCAATATTTTCACAAGCTCATCAGTTTCTGTTGAAACACATCATCACAAACCATGCTTTGCATGATTATCCATCCATCCATCCATCTTCTGCCGCTTATCCGGGGCCGGGTCGCGGGGGCAGCAGCCCAAGCAGAGAAGCCCAGACCTCCCTCTCCCCAGCCACCTCCTCCAGCTCATCCGGGGGAACACCAAGGCGTTCCCAGGCCAGCCGAGAGATATAATCTCTCCAGCGTGTCCTGGGTCTGCCCCGGGGCCTCCTCCCGGTGGGACATGCCCGGAACACCTCACCCAGGAGGCGCCCAGGAG
>VURO01028012.1:0-21194 GCA_015108175.1 Pelvicachromis taeniatus
TGTGATAACAACTTATTTATCTCGTTATCTCGAGAAAACGGATTAGTTTTCTCGTGATAACTTATTTATCTCATTATCACGAGAAAACGGTTTTGTTTTCTCGTGATAACGAGTTATTTATCGCGTTATCTCAAGAAAACGGATTTGTTTTCTCGTGATAACGACTTATTTATCTCGTTATCTCGAGAAAACAAATTCGTTTTCTCGTGATAACTTATTTATCTCATTATCACGAGAAAAAGGATTTGTTTTCTTGTGATAACAACTTATTTATCTCGTTATCTCGAGAAAACGGATTAGTTTTCTTGTAATAACGACTTATTTATCTCGTTATCACGAGAAAACGGTTTTGTTTTCTCGTGATAACGAGTTATTTATCGCGTTATCTCAAGAAAACGGATTTGTTTTCTCGTGATAACGACTTATTTATCTCGTTATCTCGAGAAAACAGATTCGTTTTCTCGTGATAACGATTTATTTATCTCATTATCACGAGAAAAAGGATTGTTTTCTTGTGATAACAACTTATTTATCTCGTTATCTCGAGAAAACGGATTAGTTTTCTCGTGATAACTTATTTATCTCGTTATCACGAGAAAACGGTTTTGTTTTCTCGTGATAACGAGATAAAAACATTATTAACGGATACGGCCGTTCTCGGCTTCCGTAAGTCTTAAGATCCTTTACCAGCAATTTTCTAACAGGATGGTTTTTATGACCTTTCAAATGTATCCAACAGTTAACCAACAACTGTTGCCTTCTAATATATAGCAGCGTTTGATCACCTGTAGAGCACATATTGTTTTAACTTCCTCTCAGTAAAGTCTCGTTGCTTGGATAACATCCTTTAGCCGCCGACACATATACCACACACCCATAATCTAATCTTAATTAACGTGACATAAATACTTTTAAGCACATCAAACTTGGCACCCATGTCAGCCCTGCTAAACACCTCATAATGTTAACTGTTCCCCTGAATGTGCTGTGTGATTTTTCCAAGTTCATTTCTCATTCAAACCTAAAAACAAAAACAGCCCAAACCAGCATAACTCTTTATTTTTACCTCATTTTTTATTTGTGAACAACGTGACTTCAGTTTTCTCCACTGAACATTAAAACCTGCATTGTGCCCCCCACTTATCCCCCGCTATCCGCTCCCGGAAACTTCGAGAATAACGTTAAAGCAGCTGGTGCCCTGCCGGGCACGCGCACGCTAACACGCCGCATCTGAGCTACATTACGGACGCGTTCAAGAACAGTAGGGAATTTCTAAACATGCCACTTTTCCTGCAGTGTTTTTTTTTTTTTCAACAGCTTTTCTTTCTTTGAAGACATTTTTGAGAAACATTTGCTGCATTGGTATCTGCGCCATAAGCTCCACGTGCATATGTAGTATTATAAACTCCCAACACACTCCGACAAACTCCTACCGCCTCTGAGAGTCCAGTCATCAGTCACAGTTAGTTTGACTGTTCGTTAGTTTGAATAAGTCACTGAATCGTGTGTGTTTCTTCACTCAGTGAGTTTCAAATCCTTTCTGTCTCCGTCACATTAAAGTTTCTTTATTCACACTTTTTTTTTCATTTCTAAATTATCCGCTTTTTCAAATATGTTAAATTAATTTATTAATTTAAACATGTTGCTAACGTGACTGCAGCTTTTTGTTACTTCGGCCTCCTCCTGTTCGCCATAATTCTCTGTTTGTACTTCCAGCGATTGACCACAGGGTGGCGCTCAGCTCTCTGCTTCTTCCTTTCAAACCGAGGCAGCACAAAGATCAGGCGGGAGATCTCTAGTTGCTCTTCTGACCACGACAACACAAAGAAATTAAAACATCTCCCAGAGGCAAAACATCTTTCTGAAATTGTCTCAATAAAAGTTTGTATTTGGGTGAGAAGTTATCAGATTTACTGTAAACAGGAAGTGCTTTGTTGCCATGGATTTCACAGGTGTGACGTATAACTCATTCAGTCTGAATGACTGAATGAGTTATTCAGACTGGACTAAAGTCTGACTGATACTGGACTAAAACAGAAACACAGCTTAATCCTTGTTTAATTTTATCATTTATTGATTTTTGAACAAACTTTTTTCTTGATAGTGTCATGTGACAACAAGCTTATATCGTTTAAAAGGCTCACCGTTGCTCATTTCTTATCATTTGCTCTTCTGCTCACCATTTCAACAGGTCTTTAAATGAGAAATTACAGGAGTTTTGGATGTTTTTGAAGCCATCCTTGGTTTTATGTGGACGACTCTAAAGTTAAACTGACCCGTCCCTCCAGCTGGAGTCTTTTCTGGGTTCATGTTATGTTTTGTCTAATGCCATATTTATGCAACCTTACTGGAAGTCAGTCATGTAGGTCAGAAAGCCCACATTCCATCCCAGTTACAAACACCCTGAACACAAATCTTAAACACTTAAGTGCTTTCATTTAAATAAACCTGAACTTTGAATATTTAAGTTCTTTGTTGTGTTACGCAGTTTATTTTAATGTACAAGCCACCAAAAATGTCTTTAAGAAATTTAATATAACTTCTATTAAAATGACACATTCTCTATCCACATCCACAGACAATAATAATAATGTGAGGTCATGGCTGCTAATGCAGTGTGTTGTTACAGCCACGAGAGGGCAGCAACGTCAAGGTTTTATCTTTAGCAGCAACATTTATATAGATGACTTTTTATTCAAGCTAAACGTTATTCGTGTTACATTGAGTATATTATGCAACGCAGGCAGAATCCTAAAGAATAATAAATGAAATCTAACAAGTGAAAAACAAAAAGTGAAAAACAAAAAGTGGAAAATTTAAAGAAAAACAAGAATCTTGCAGATTGAGGTAGTGTGAGGTTGTGACCAGCAGAGGGCAGCAGAGTCAAAGGTGAAAGCAGGAGGTGCAGTTGAACAAAGGCTGGAGCCAATGAAACAGTGGAGCACACACTGACTATGTAATGCGTCTTATAGTGCTAAAGAAGCACTCACATATCAGCTACATGTGACTATGAAGTCCTCAGAGTCTCCCACAGTTTGTGCACCGGTGTGTTGTCCTCAGCTGTGTCCTCGTCCCTTACTTAGCCCTGCAGAGTGTATTTATGGTGCTGCCCACAGAGTGTCTGAGAGCCTGCTCGGTGCTCCTGCTCTCTCTTTGTGTTTCATGGATTTTCTGAAACAGGTTTGTGTCTTTCATTCCGAGTCTTCTGTAAGACGCTGCTAAAAAAAGACACCCCCATCCCTCCACAGGTATGTCTCCAGTGGCTTTTCCACGCCTCTCGCTCCATCCTTCCTTATCCTCCACACTTCCTGATTTTCTAACTGTCGTCCTGTCATTTACATCCCCAGAGTGCTCCTTCCATCTTCTCAGCGCACTCCTTTCGCTTGTTAGCACATCACCCTCTCCATCCTGAATCACTTCTGTCCTTTCCCGCTAAGTCAACCATTACAAGTCCTTGTCTCCTCTCTAGTGTCCACCCTGAAATACAACTCACTGAGCTTGTTCCTGTGTCACCTCTCTTTGTACACTTTAGTTCCCACTGCTCCTGCCCACTTTCTTCATCTTCCTGAGTATTCCACTTTTTCTTTGCTGACCCAAATACTTTCCTGTACTTCCTCATTCCACCAAGTCTCCTTGTTCTTCCCGATACACCACACACTTTCTTGGCAGTTTCCTCAGCACTTCCTGTCATCTGGTAACTCCTTTCTACCACCCAGAGACCGTCTCAGCTCCTCCCTGAACTCTGTGCGACATGCTTGCCTCTGCCTTCACTCACTTCCTCCTCTGCTTATTCTCCAAACTCATCCAGCAGACTTCCACATGATGCCCGCTAGCTGGACATCACCCAATGTTCCTCCCTCCTCTTGAAGTACCCGTTCACCAACAACCTTTTTCACCTGCTAACAGGTGTCCCCTTCACAGGGGGAGCTCTAAATGTAGAGGTTGAATACTTCACATGACCTCTGAGAGCATGAAATACAGCAGCAGGCTGTAACGAAGCAATAAACAATGATACAACTGCTCCTAATCTCTTATTTAACAACTAAACATCTGTTGCCTCAGTTTCTCTGCATGTCTTTCACCTCCTTCTGATGGTGGGGGGGCCTGAGAGAGGAAAGGAACCAAGGATGTACAGCCGTGAAATGAGACCTGCAGACAGCCCAAATTTAAATGAAACTTTATTTCATTTAGTCCATTTAAATAAATAAATACATGGTTGGTGCATAGGTATTAACCACGGAGCCCATATTCTGTTCTTTATATTCCAGTTTATTAGATTGTACTGCCGACATGTTACTGATGTGTTCTGTTCCCACGATTAATTTAGATGACATCTAAACAGAGAAAATAAACAAATCAAAAGTAAATTCAATAACAGTATAACTGCAGTGCTAAATTCCTGATTCTCATTTTAGTGGCTTTGTTTACAATTTCTATAAAATATTTCTTTAAATATATTTTTTTTGTTCCTTCTCTCAGGTGTTTTCCTTGAAAATGGTTCTTTTACTTGTTTAAAGATATAATTCATGTTTTTATTTTTTTATTGAACTTGATTCATTGAATACAGATTACATATTTGTTTTGTCTTATTTCATCTTTTACTCTTTTTTTAATCTTTCTGTTGTCATGTTTTCTCGTGCGTTCACAGCTGGTGATCCTGTTCTTTGTTTGTTTGTTTGTTTGTTTGTTTGTTTTGTTAAAAACGTTGTTGTGTTTATCTGTTTCTTGTGTTTTCATGACTTCATCACGGATGAGAGCGGATTTCCCGGAACTTTGTTCCTTTACATCATTTACAGTCACGACCACCCTTTTACCAGTCACTAAATTTCTACACATCCGCGTAAGAAAATAGTCCCCATATTTAGCACATCTTCTCACTCAATTTAAAGTCAAACTTGTATTAAAATCAAGCTTTCATGACAGAAATACACCCATGGTTATTTTTACAAAGGTCGGGAGCACACAAAGTGGTCCCGTGTGTTTACTACGTAGTTCCCATTTGGCGGGAAGATTGTAGTGCCGGCGGAGGAAGATTAAAAAGCCGGAGTATGAAACGCGCGTGAAGCAGCTGATGGCTGTGATTCACGCTGAGAGCAGCTGGGCTCCGCTGACGGACCGAGTCTGTATCAGGTCTCTGTAATCGATTATCGACTGCCTGGATAAGACCGGCGGCTTGTGCCGGACAAAGCCCGCTATAAGTTCCGCCGTTACTCGCTGTTTCCCCGGTTTCACCTGAACTGTTGGAGAATAACGGTACGTTTACAACCGACGCTTTGTGGACGCTTCTCTTTGCTGTCGTTTAACTTTTCGCCTTATCGGTTTAAACTGCGTGCGTGACGTTCGCTCTTCGCACTTTGACCGTTTTTCCTTTCACGCGTGACTCTGAACCAGTGATTGAAAGTCTTTTAAACAGCGTGGCGCACTTTTCTGCAGAAGTTCTCGCCTGTGTGGGAGTGTGGACGCTTCTTCACTGACGCCGAAGCGCTGTGTTCAAACCGTGTACTTTTAACCGTGTATTCTGCTGCTGTTTCGGATCAAATTACTACTTTTGAAACCGTTAGACGTGTAAATACGCGCTTTAGTACATGTGAGAGAGCGCATCTGTGCTGCAGATGTGTGTCGTGCTGTTTACTGATGAAGGCTCTTCGCCTTTGAGTCTGTTTTCTTGTGTAAACTCGGGCTTTAAGCCAAAGAAAGCTAAAGTAGCTGTTTTTTGAATGGAGTCTGGTGTGCAGCTCCCGCACTGCAGTGACACCAGATGACTGTTGATGCTGTGAGCATCTGCTTCTGTCTGTGTGGTGACGCTGGGCTCAGGCTGACCTCCTGTTGTGTTTGTCAGGCAGCCGTCATGCCGCCGGTGTTGAACAGCACCAACTACGACTATGACTACGACGTCGTCCAGCCCTACTTCTTCCTGGATGGTGAAGAGGAAGACTTCTACCCTCCTCCACGCAGCCAGCTCCTGCCGGCTCCCAGCGAAGACATCTGGAAGAAGTTCGAGCTGCTGCCTACACCTCCCTTGTCCCCCAGCCGGAGATCCTCCCTGTCCGCCGCCGACCACTTGGAGGCGGTGTCCGACCTCCTGGACGATGACCGCGGCTCCTCTGCCGCCTTCCTGCAGTCCTTCATCATCCAGGACTGCATGTGGAGCAGCAGCTTCGCCGCCGCCACAGAGCTGGAGAAGGTGGTGTCAGAGAGGCTGGCCTCGCTCCGGGCCCGCCGGGACTCCTGCAACACTAAGAGCATCACAGACAGAACAGCTGACGAGCAGGTGGGCGGGCCTCAGGTGAGCCCCGGGTACCTGCAGGACTTCCACACTTCGGCGACAGACTGCATCGACCCCTCTGTGGTGTTCCTGGGTGAGAAGCAGGTGGATGATGGCGTGGCGATGGAGGTGGGGTCTGAGCTGAGCCTGGACTCGCCGCCACTCAGCAGCAGTGACAGCGAATCAGGTGAGTTTTATTATGAAAGACAGCTCTTTAGTTTCTCGAATAAGTCAAACTGTGGAAATCCAACACTACAGTGGTCATAGAGAAATGTTTTCATTGGCCCGTAAACGCGTGAAGACGATGGAAACCATCAGACGCGAGGCGTTTCCTCACGCTGTCGCTCTCTCTCTCACTCTGGTGCTTTCACTCGTTTTCACTCGTCCATCAGCAGGACTGTGGTTTTGGCTCAGGTCACTTATCTTTACACCGCAATGTTTTCCCCAGATGATGAGGATGATGAAGAAGAGGAGGAGATCGATGTGGTGACGGTGGACAGGAGGAAGGCATCCCGGCGGTCGCACACCTCCCCTCTGGTCCTGAAACGCTCTCACGTCAGCATCCACCAACACAACTACGCCGCCCAGCAACCCGCCGCGAAACGGGTGAAGGCGGAGAGCAGCATCCCGGCACCGAGGCAGAGCGGCGGGCGCCGGTGCTGGAGCCCGAAGTCGGAGGGCGAGGACGGCGACAAACGCAGGACTCACAACGTGCTGGAGAGGCAGCGGCGAAACGAGCTGAAGATGAGCTTCATGGTTCTGCGGGACGAGGTCCCAGCGGTGGCCAACAATGACAAAGCGGCGAAGGTGGTGATCCTGAAGAAGGCGACGGAGTTCATCGTGGAGGTCCGAGAGCAGGAGAGGAAGCTGTTGGCAAAGAAAGAGGAACTGAGGAAGAGGAGCAGAGAGCTGAAGCAGAGGCTGCAGCAGCTCAGGACTTCACATTAACGCCCGTTCAGCCGCGCTAGTTTCTTCAATTCAGGCTTTAAAGCTCGGAATAATGGCCGACGTCACCCGAATGCAGCACGCTGCTCGCCTGTAATCAGGATTTCTATTTGTATTTATTCTTGTTTTACTGCCGAATTTCAAGTGTTTGTTTCAAACGTTCCTGTTTGTGAGGAGAAAATGTGGATAAATGTGTCGTAACTTTAATTTACAGCTGATGATGAACAATAACTTAATTCACTTTATTTAATCAGTTCACTTCCTAAAGCTTTGTATTTTTAAATTGTCTTTTAATTTTCAGAGTTTATTTTTATAGATTTATTTTGTTCAAAACATTTATTTGCACTAAATGTACATTAGAAGTGTTTGAGTCCCTTCAGAATAAAAGTCCTTCATGTGTTGGAGCTGCTTTGTGTCCGCACGCCTCCCTGTTTGTTTGTTTGTTTGTTTGTCCCAGAATTCATGTGGTGGTGTGAAAATGTGCCTCAGCCAACCTCTGAAATGCCCCAATGATTCCCGTGAGCCCACAGTGATGTTACCCCACAGTCACTCATTAAAAACCAGATTCGTTGGAAGTGTTTCGAGCTGCTTGTGAAATGTGAGGGTGGGATCGTGAAGTTGTTTCCTTACAGATACGTTCGGCCGCGTGAAAACGATCCAAAGTATTTTCCCGTGGGTCATTTTCCTGGAATTTCCTGCGTGTTCTGGCCGGGCTCGGTCATTACTCAACGCTCTGGTTGTGTCATCGGAGAACATCTGACCCAGCGGAGCAGCACGCTCAGGCTGCCGGCGTGTTGTCCTCACTGAGCAGGGGGTGAAAGTCCACACCGAATCAGCTGCTCGGCATTCACCAGCCACAACACTTTAAGAGGGTCAAAGGTCATCAGGCATGGCTTTGACTGAACAGTATACATGCGTAACTCCCTGTGCTGGTAGTAAAGTTAAATAATCTGACTGAAGAGCTGGGGAAGCTAATGTTACGCAGGGGCCAAAGAAAAAAGTGAGACTCAAACACACACTCGAGTTAATCGTGTAAGCTCAGGCCAATCGTGCACAATGTGATCCACACAAAGCTGTCAAACACAGCTGAGCTCAGAAAGCTCAAGGTTTTATACTTATGTAATCAAATCTATCCCGAAACCTGGATGTGTTGTGTTCTCACACAGCCCAAAGTTAGTAACACACTCATGTAGCATCATATACGATACAAGCAAAAAAGCTGTTATTGATCGAACACAGAGGTGATAAATGTGTCTGTCTGCTGAGTCACAAAGTGTTCCCGGCTGGAAATGTCTGTCCTGCACAGGGAACCGCAGGGAACTACAGGGAACTATAGGGAACCTCAGGGAACTATAGGGAACCTCAGGGAACTATAGGGAACTACAGGGAATCTCAGGGAACTACAGAGAACTATAGGGAACCACAGGGAACTATAGGGAACCTCAGGGAACTACAGAGAACTATAGGGAACCTCAGGGAACTATAGGGAACTCTCAGGGAACCACAGGGAACTATAGGGAACCTCAGGGAACTACAGGGAACTACAGGGAACCTCAGGGAACTACAGGGAACTATAGGGAACCTACAGGGAACTATAGGGAACTGAACACCATGTGAATTCTGCCCCATTAGAGACAGAAAGGTCAGTAAGGCGGGGTTTCCATTAGAGTCACTCAGGTTCTCAGAGCCGCGCTCAGCGTCAGGTCTAAGCTGTAACAACGAAACAAGCTTCACTGAAACAGGTGACATCACAGCAACTGCATCCATCTTTTATTTACAGTGGTTGTGTTTTACCCCACAGACCCATCTTTATAATATAACAATCATGCATTTTTGTGTTAGGTTGCTTCTCATATTTAGTGAGTAGTTTAAAAACAACGCCGTAAAATGATGTTTTTAAAACTAGAGCAGTCGCCACCTGCTGGTCATCACAGGTGGCCAGCGTTAAAGCATTTCTCCCACGACTTCACTTTTCAGAGCGCGTCTATGGTCAGAATTATTATCATTAATTATTATGATTTAAATTATTTGCAGTTTGTGGTTAAAAACGAGGTTTTAAAAAACAGCAAAGATCTGAAACGAAGTCATGAGTATGGCTTTTGCAGGGAAAATAAAGATGTCTCTTGATATCGTTCTTTTATTTCACTGAACAATCATCTGTTTCTGATGTTTAATAACTGATAAAGGGTCTGGGCGTCGGCCAGGAAAGGTTCTTTTAGCTTCTGACATTCAGGCATGCAAGAAAAAGAAGAAACGAGCCACTTTGATAACGGCATCGATGCTCTTGTCTTTCTCATTTGTGTCATAAATAAATAAATAAAGAGAGATTGTGAGTCACAGTGAGTCAGGCTGATTCACGAGAACAGTCCAGACTGCTGAGTCATGCTGAAAACCTGCAGATCCTCCAGGACGGTCAGCGATGACCGAGGGGTGACGGCTTTCCGGTTTCTGCTGCTCCACAGTTCTGCTCCCCGCTTTTTTCCACATTCCTACTTCATCGTGTTTCCTGAGCCGATTAACTGGCGACACCAGGACGACTCCTGCTCGTCCACAAAGAGACACATTAGCTCCTGACACGTCCAGGCGTCCATAAACAAACCACCGTGGACTCCTGAGTGTTCAGCTGCTGATCTGATGCTCCACAGAGAAGCTTGTGGAGCCACAGTAACTGTAAGGCACCAGGAAGAAGAGCCACATGATGACACAGAATGGGCTGGACAGTCCACTGGACAAACGTCATGCCAGGTTTGAAAGGTTATGTCGAGTGTTTTGTAGGCCCGACGTGGCCCAAGTGTGCCGTGGGTGAGCAGATGTCCCATGCAGACCATCTGTGACTGTCATGTCTCCATTTACGCCTTTTAAGGATCCTTCAGCGGGTGACAAAAGCATGTACGGGGATTATAACGAACTCCAGTGAACTTTCTAGTGTCCGTGCAAAAACTGACCGATCTTATGTATCCAGTGGACCATCAGGGGTCCACATAGAGCCAAATCTGTTGTCCCAGGAGTGAAACTACAAGTAGTCTGATAGGGAATCATGTTACTAAGGTGTCTTTGGTCCTTGTACAGGCAGTACATCAAATGTCATGTCCACATGAAGACATTAGAGGCTGTGAGTACCCACACAGGCAAAATGCCAAGAGGAAGTGATCCAGATTCTCTCTTTTTCCTCTTCATGAGGGGAATTTGGGAAAGAATAAGCACCATAAAAGTGCCATAAAAGACTGAGACAAATTCCTGTGACCACTGAGGCGATGGCAGGACTCCCACCTGCTGCTCATAAATCAAAAGCTGCACTTTCCCTGTGATGAAGACAGTCAGAGGTCTCCGCTGACCACAGTGGTGAAAGACTCCCGCTGAGCAGCTTCATCCAGACTGAGTTTTACTTTCTGCTGAGCTGCAGCCTGAGTCTTCTCAGGCGTTTGTTCACGCTCTCTGACAGGAAGCTCACGGTCAGGTGAGCGCTCAGGGTGACAAAGGCAGATCAAAGGGCCTTTGTCACCCTGAGTACATGTCACTGTTACTTTAGCCCTGCCGTGAGTACATGTTGAAAAACATTTCAGCTTATCCAGAAGTTGCTCTGCCTGTCGTTGTGTTAAAGCGCTGTACTGTCAGAGGTGAGGTCAGCGAACCTTCCTGCATGGATGCAGGCTCAATGATCACCAGTGCTGCTCCCACTTCCTGCTCACACAAACTGCTGTTAAACTGCATCGTTTGTCATATTCAAATACGAGCAGAAAACAACTTCCTGGGAATTCCCACCGAGACATTTGCATAGAGTTAGCAGGAATTTCTCTTTTTAATAACTGGTGTAGCTTCCATCCTTTGCATCTTATCCTGATTTTATGGACTCGTGACTCATAATGGGCACGACGTTCTACATGTTCAGGGTTTCTTGTACATTTAATAACTGGAAACTGTAGAAAAACCTTAAACAGGTGTTCGCCGGACACAGTAAATGGAAGTGTGTACAAAGCCAACAGTTTAAAGAGAATAGGACTGTGACACACCTCTAACTATAACTGTTTCAGTGATCGTTGCTTCATTAGTTCACTGTTGAATTCTGTGTTAACTTTGCTCTGTGTGGCAGCTTTGGAGTCAAACACGATCAGATGAGAGATGTGATGTAAGGAGTTACTGTGAGTTTAATGGATTACTTTAAAAAAAGAAACAAAAAAGTGTCAGGTCATGTGTAATACATGTTTTTAATACTGCTTAAGCCCTCCACACCATAACAGCTGAAAACGTTGCATCGATATAAAAAAGCTGCTTTTAACAACAGTTAAAGTTTCGTTTTAAACATCTTTCTTTTTTCTTTTTCCGGATGGTAAAAAAAGACTTTTCAGAAACGCAGAGCTTTCGTTTTTCTTTCAGCACTCACTGGTGCAGCGTGTGGAGGATTGTGAAGTCGAGTTTTCGTACTTTTTCCAGGCGAAGCAAACAGCAGCTTCCCCCGAAGCTGTTCAACTGTTCACAACATTAACATGCAAATGAGCTCTCATGTAATTTCCACAGAAAACTCGTCAGCTTCACGTCCGGTCAGACTCGGTTTACCAGCCTGCAGGGCACAATTAACCGACAGGCCGGTATTAACATTTCACCTCGGGTATCAAATCTGCTGCTCTCCAGGTGAAGTGAGGACAAACACTGAGAAACACCATCGTCACTTTTACACATTCGTCTGAGTTGGAGAGGCTGTTCGTTAAAGCCCATATTCACCGTCATTATACAGACATGTAAATGTTTGCTGCAGTATAAAGCTCGGCCTTTACACCTGCCTTCTTATTTCACAGTCATCATCAGTTTCAGTTCTCCATTACTTTGGTTTAGGAGGGATTTGTTGACTCAACCAGAACTTGTTCAAACTCTGTCACTATGACAAAGTTACGCACAGAGTGTCCTTTGGCATTAGAACAGTAATGTAAAGTAAACTTAGCAGCGTTTGCTTTGTGTTGTCAGCGCTGTACTTTATTACTTTGTTACTTTGTAACACATTACAAATGTGATACAAATTATCACAATTACTTTACAGCTGCATCTGCTGCTAACGCAACTTCAGTGTCTGCGCAAACAGCATGCTAATGCTAAGCTAGCCCAGAGTGAGCGCATGCAGACCCCGGCCCAGCAGCCAGAGCCTGAACTGATGAGCAGTCAGGCTGACGTCTCGGTTTCTACCTGTTCATTTTTCCACAGGTGAATCACCATGGCGACGGCTTTAATGACACTTTGTGCTGGTTTTCATGTTTGCTTTGTGGTGTGGGCTTTGTGTTCATACATAAATACTAAGACAAAGATCACGTGCTCCTCACAGGATAGAGATTAGTGTTGGTGTGTGGGCTGTGGCCTGCAGGTTTATAGGTCATTTTACTGAGAAAGAGTAAGTAGCAAGTAGTGTAATGAATTACTTTCTCTGGTGAGTAATTAAGTTACATACTGCATTACTTTTAAGTAAAGTAACATACATTACTTTTCTTGAGCAACAACCCAACACTGATACTTCCATATGTGGAGCTTAGTGCTGTGATCTTTGGTTACATTTACTCACTGAAATCTTAGGTTTAGAAAAGGTCGTAGGTCAAAATGATCTTTTCACTCCCTTCACAGCAGGAAGTCCGCTCGCTGACTAACGTCGACTTAGAAGTGACAGTTTTGTCTCTCTGTTATCATAACGTGTAGTAACCTTTGTGTCAGGAGGTGGTCAGGTGTAACACGGAGAAACTGGAGGAACAAAAATGGCCTGAAAGCACTGCAACGCTGAAAGTCTGAGAACAACGCGTCTATAATTACTGATGAGAAGTGGCCCCTGGTCAGGTGACCTAGCACTGCTACAGCCCACCTCCACAGGTGCTCATGTCTCTCTGTTGTTAAACTGCACCTCTGTGTCAGGACGGTGTGGGTGACTGAAACCTTCTCCTCAGTGAGATGTCTCGCACCTGCTACTTACGGCTTTATCGCTTTATTTTTGTGCTCTCTGTGGTGACCTCGTAACTTTGCCACACTTTATTGAGCAGCTCTAATCAACCGTATCAGCAGCTCCAGTTTCAGTCTTGTGGTTTAAGCACATCTGAAGCTTTTTCTGGGTTTTTCTCTATAAATAAACTCAAAGCTCAGCTTTGAAAAGCACCTGTAGTGATGACACTGAGCTTTCACACCCTTCTGCCTCTTCCCACCCATCCTGCTGAGCTCCCATGGGACCCCAAGACGGCCTCCCCCCAAACACCCCCCTGCGCCCCCTCTCAGTGCGTCTGCAGCAGGGTTTTCCCTTTCGCAGAGCTGCTCCCCACGCTGAGCGGAAAGTCAAACTGTGTCTGTCTGCAGACCACCGCAGAAAAACCTACCGACCACAGCGTGGCGTGCTCAGCGTTGGGTTTCCACAGACGTTTTGTTCGAATGACACAAAGGATTTTCTGTTGTGGTGCGTTTGTTACTACGGGAAGAAAAGGATTCGCCGTTCGGTTGGTTCACTTATTTTACTGAAAATCAAGTGAAAAACAGAAACTAACATAATGTGTGTCAAACATATCTAATGTTATTAAAGCTTTCTGGATGCTGAGGCTCAAACTGTCGTGTGAGCTCTCTGCGGATGATTTATAGTTATTTTTAAAACAAGAAATTATTCTTATTGTGAAATTTCAACACAGCAACTCTAGAAATGTAAGAAAAGCTGTATGTAGCCAAAGATGCAAGGATGCAGGCTAAATGAAATGCTTGATTTGTGGGGGCGCTGATGTTTTTGGAATAAAAGTTGTACAGTTCAGTTAAAACATAAGAAACAGTTAGAAAAAAACAGGAAAGACTTTATCGTCCTCCAGGATCAGATTTTACACATGTAAACAAAAAGTGACACTCGTCGGGCTCAACAACACTGAAGCACCAAAAATAACAGCCAGTCGATGAACCCGGGCTCCTAAAACTCCGGAGATGGGCCCGATTACTGTTTGTGGCCTCAAAGAAAAGCTGAAAAAATCAAGAAATGAAACAAGAAAAGAATCAGAAATTATAAATGAAACCATGTGAAAGTAACACAACCTGCAGCACCTCTAATGACCACCGGTGGCAGGCTTCACAAGTGAGTCGGTCCCTAAAGGCTCCCATATGAAAAAGTCCAAATTTACAGCAGCAATAAACACATTTACAACATGGTACGTCTGCTGAGAGTTGTTTGTTTGTTTGTTTGTTTGTTTGTTAGTTCATTCGTTCGTTCGTTTGTTTGTTCGTTTGTTTGTTTGTTCGTTCGTTTGTTTGTTCGTTCATTTGTTTGTTTGTTTGTTCGTTCGTTCATTTGGTTGTTTGTTCGTTCATTTGTTTGTTTGTTCGTTCGTTTGTTCGTTCGTTCGTTCGTTTGTTGTTCTTTGTTTGTTTGTTCGTTCGTTTGTTCGTTCGTTCGTTCATTTTTTTGTTTGTTTGTTCATTTGTTTGTTTGTTTGTTCGTTCGTTCGTTCGTTCGTTTGTTTGTTTGTTCATTTGTTTGTTTGTTTTATAAGCCTCATCCTAAAGGTTTTCATTTGAAAGAAGTACTTCTGTACTTCAACATCTTCCATACCTGCTGCTGATTCAAAGCGCACGTCTATAAACCATATGTATATTTATTTACGGTCATATTGTTTATATAGTAAGCAGTTAACCAACCCTCATTTGTTCCAAACTATATTCTAATAGCTTTGCAATCTGCACCATAAATATAAATGTGCTATATGCATATATGGTTATAGAGCTGTTGTCAGTATTGTCTGTTGTTGTTATTCTGTTGCATGAACACACTGAGAGCAAAGGAATACCTGCAGCCCAGTTCCTTATGTGTGAACATAACTGGTCAATAAAGCTGATTCTGAAGCAAAACAAAAATGTCACATTAAATAAAACAAGAAGCATAATCAGCACTGTGCACATCGTGCATCTAATCATAACACAGCATGGACACAGGAAACACAGAACATGTCAAGATGCTTCCACAACAAAGAAGAACCATCAGAAAGAAAAATATCTGCAGATTTCTGAGGGGGAATTTCCCTTTGAGGCAACAATCATAATGGAAACTAAATCTGGGGCCAAAGAAAGAAATGAGTGTTAAATTTGGAACATAAATGTGTCACAAATCAGCATGTGAGTAAAACCGTGAGTCATCGGTGTCTCCCCTCCACCTCCCTCAGCTCGTCACGCTTCATCGCTCACAACTGAGCAACTTTCCACAAGAACACGTCTGCAACATGAGCTGCAGTCAGGCGGCGTCCTCACGCACCGTGTTTCTGTTAAGCAGCCTTTCGCCACAGGCCAGCTCGCTTCGGACCACTCGCACTGTGCATTTCTAAGACTTTCAGTGCACTTGGAGTGGGAAGACCTTCAGTTGGTCTCAGACATGTTTCGCCTGGAAGTTCCCACTTTCAGAACCATTAGACAAGAAGGCGTAAAAGGACTGCGGTTAAAAGGTTCGCGCGAATAAACATCGCAGAGGCGTGAGCGTTACTGGGTTACTCTGACCGAGACCACAAAATGTGTTTATGAGCGATTTCAATCTGCACATTGAAAATAAACCGAGTGGAATCCCCAAACATTCAAAGAAAGTATTATCATAAACGTCTGTGCGTGCAGCAAAGCAGCGGCTGTCAGTGAGCTGCGAGCGCTGCACGTGTCCACGCCGACCCTCGGGCTGCCCGGAGGGAAGCAGCGCTCTGAGGATGACATCATTTCTTCATAATGAAGTGTCAAAGTTTGAATGTAAACAAACAATATTTGGTCAGTCATCGATATTCAGTCAGTGTCTGTGCTTCACCAGGGAAGCCACTTTTCCTGATTAAAAGGTTGCGCCTGAATGCACCCACGAGTGTCATTTCGGCTGGAGATGATGGGATGTGTCACTTTGACCACATTTCTGTGGCATTAATTAACTGCAGATGTTTGGAAGTCCACTGTTTTGATACAGCGAAGCAGAGTTTTCATTGATATTCATGATTTCTGTGTCTTCACGTGCAGCTAAGTGACCAGCAGAGACGGGAGCTACATGATCCTGCTGGAAACACAACCGCGATAATAAAGTGGCGCCGTAGTGAACATGCTGACTGTGACATCAAACACACACAGCCCTGGACCCGCCGGCTCACTACAAACCGGTCTGTCTGCACATGTGCACAGTGTGTTGGCTTACATGTGGCCAAACACAAAGAGAAAGGAAAGGTTAGGAGCAGTAGGGAACCGAGGACGTCCTGAACTGCTTTGCACCATCCGTGCCACTCTCCAAACCAGATTAAACCTGGACCTGAGTTCAGACCAGGTCCAGGTTCTTGTTTTTGCTTTGGAAGGATCCAAAGCAAAAACACACAGAGTGACAGTCACTCACACTCTTCATCGTCCATCGCCAACATCCGCCTGATGAGCTCTCGGCTGCACATCAGGATGTTTCTCTCAGAAACAGTAGTGAGAGGGAACTTTTGGACTCTGTTACGGAAACCTTAAGCTGGAGTTTCAGCTGTATTTCCATGCACACTTCATGGAGCCACTTTACTCTGGTGTGAAAGGTGAAAAAGAAAGTGAAAGCCACATTTCAGTGAAGAGCAGCAGCTCAGAGTTATCTGGAAGGCACTAACCTAAAAATACGCCCGTGTTTCCTGAGCTTCAAACACGCCACCGTGTGTTTTTCTGAGAAGCTTCACCTGCTGCGGCTTCTTACATCAGCTCAGGGTATTTATTGCCTTCTCGTCTTTCTTGAGACGACAGCAGCCACTTGTCTTCAAACTGTTAGAGATGAGTCGTAACACTGTGCATGGTCACGTCTTATACGGCCATCGCTTTATCCCAGAACAACAAATGTAGGCTAATGAACCACTGAAGGTGAGCTCCAACAGGCACCTTCTGCAAAGAGGACTATTAAACTAATGAGTCAGAAGAGTAAGCAGGAGCAGGATTTGCTGACCCAGCAAAGTGGAAAATATCAATTATTTCAACCAAAACCAAACTCAGTGATCATGACGGTGGAAAAAAAACTAAATATAAGGAACTCAGAGTGACTGAAACTGTTGATCCAAATTCTGAGGTGAACGTTTGTTTTTTTGTGGCTGCAAAGACAAAGAAAGACAAAGAAATTTGCAGCTTCGACACATGCCTGCAATATAAGAATATTAAGATATCACCCTTGGGCTGATATCAGGTTCTTGCTTCTTGCTTTATGTTATTATTTCATAATAACATAAATAATAACATAAAGGCTAATATATATGAGACAGGAATAAAATCCACACTTGTGCAGAAAAATGTGACATAAGGCCAAACTACAGGACCAAAGGAGCGATGAGCGAGTCTTTGACTTTTGCGTAGCGCCTGAGAGGATTTGATAAAAAGCTTCTCATGCAGCACAGTTTGAATCCTGTTCTCCAGCTGAAGGTGTTACTGGTGAGTTTTGCAGGAGGCAGTGGTGAACTGTGGACCAGTAACAGTAGCAGTAAACTGTGAGTCACTGACACAAACGAGGACATTAAGAGGAAAAGAAAACAGTCGTGCTGGTGTTTGCAGTATCTTATCACACAGCTGCCGTCTGGTTAACCCACATAAAATAAGAGTAACACTCCCCACCTGACAGCTCAAACTGCTGCGCTGATAAGCCTTCACGTGTCCCCTGTTTACCCACGATGCCGAGCGGCTTTATCACTCAAACAATGGAGCGGTTTCCTTTTTCACTCCAGCATCAATCCCTCCGACCTGCAGGAAGGAAGCTCCCCACATGGGCAGCAGGTGTGCCGTGTCACAGTGAAGTTAGTGCACGAGCGGACACGGGGACAGACGTGGTTGGTGACACGTTGAATAAAATGAGTTCTTGAAGTAGAAAGCTCAAGTTCCTCATGTTGTTGGAAATAGATTGTTAGAGTTCACTTACATGGAAAAAGCAGCACATCACTTCCTTATTTCCTTATTTCCTTACTTCCTTACTTCAGCCCTTCCTTAACAACTCGAAGGATGAAGATCTGGATCCAAAAACTATTTGTTCATGAAAATGAACCAAATCAGAATCGACCGTGTTCTGTGCAGTGATGCAGCACGGACGCCTCACAAGAACAAGGTCCTGGGTTTGAATCCAGCCTGTGTGGAGTTTGCAGGTTCTCTCCAGGTTCTCTCTGGGTTCTCTCCAGGTTCTCTCTGAATTCTCTCCATGTTCTCCAGGTTCAGTATGTGTGTTCCCTCCATGTTCTCCAGGTTCTCTGAGTTCTCTCTGTGTTCTCTCCAGGTCCTTTCTGGGTTTTCTCTGAGCTCTCCAGGTTCTCTCCGGGTTCTCTCTGGGTTCTCTCTGGGTTCCGGTTTTGTGTTCCTCTGTTCTCTCTAGGTTCTCTCCAGGTTCTTTCTGGGTTCTCTCCAGGTTCTCTCCAGGTTTGGCAGGGACAGAACCAGAACCTCTCCAGGTTCGGGTTCGCTCTGGGTTCTCTGGGTTCCACAGTCCAACGATGTGCATGATTGGTTAACGGGTGTTTCCAATCTGGCCGCAGGTGTGAAGGACTTTGTCTTTTATTTGAACCCTGCCACACCCTGACAACCTGTTCAGGTTTACGTTACCTTTTAAAAGCCAGGACAGGCTCCACCCCCTAAACTAGATAAGCAGTTAAGAACACTGATGCTAAGAAACACTTTAAACTAACTTATCAATCAGATTTGATCATCTGTGATTAAAACAAAGAACAAACTATAATTTCCAATATTGAAGATTTTAACCAACATTTATTTTTCTGTCTGTGATCAATGAGTTGGTATTTATTTACTTTTATTAACAGACAATTACATGTTAACTCTACTCAGCCACACAAATCAGGCGAGAAACAAGCAAAGAGAAGAAAACTTGGGTTAGACCAACCATCACTTTATTACTTCAAATCCAATCTAATTTCATCCAAGTTTTAATAAACGTGATTCATTGTCTGCAGCCATCATCAGATGTGTCCCACATCAACAGTAAGCGTTTGCATCGTGTTAAAGCAGTGTGCTAACGGGGCCCGTCCACAGCCCCACGCTGTAAATACAATCTTTCACAGCGACACGTCCGAAGTTCAAAATGTTTTTATGAAACGCTGAAACGTCTCAGTTTAAACGTCTGATATGTTTTATTACACTGATGATGATGAGTTATTGTGATAAATTACAGATTCATGAGATGTGTTAATATTTGCATTCTGGATATTTTTGACCTTTTACAGTTTCTGCAGTTGGATTCTGAACAGCGATTTTTTTCCAGTAGCTGAAAATCACAAAGTGTTGAAGCAGATGTTCACTGTTTGCCTTTTGTGTCCAGTACAACATCTGGCCCGGGTGTTATGAAGTATCTGACTATATTTTTCCACTGCACTATATCCAAAACACAAAATTTCCACTTATTGTCATTTGTATTTTCCCACGCCTCCTCTGACACTACAGATGTCGTACCTTTTCTATGTCGCTCTCATGTGGTTTGGGTTCTTCCCACGACTCACTCAGATCCTGATATTGATGCTGTTTTGCATCTTTTTTGCAAAAAGTGGAGACTTTAACACTGCATAGATTAAAAAAAGAGCAAAAAACAGAAGAACTAGGAGGGGGAAAATCCAGAGTGTCAAGTTTGATTAGAATTTTTATTGATTATGAGGATCATGAAAGTTAAAAAGAAAAGGCTGGACGTGATTAATGTTGATATATGAGCTTTCTTAGATCTCACATATTTTTAAAATGACTAAAATGATCACACTCCTGTAATAAAGGTGGGGAGCGGGGATAATGAGCCTGCAGCGACACATTTGTGACTCTGCAGCAGTGAGAGCTGCTCCACCTGTGTGTGCGTTTTATTATCTGTGCGGCTGATAATAAAAACCACTCTCGCTTTATTTTTAACTGCCACAGCTGAAGGAAATCGTGCCTGATGTGATCATTGTATTTGACCTAAAAGGAGTCAGGAAAGGGAAATATCTCAGAGCTCTGACTTTATCTCGGCTTCAGTGGAAAGTGAGATGACGTTACAGCCTCCGTCTGTCCCTGCAGGCCACCGTGAACTGAGCACAGATTCATTTTTCCATTTTAACTAGTCTGGGTTTCTATAGTTTTATGTTGTCGCCTTCACATTAGTGGGCGTCTCCCCCCTGACCCCCTCAGACTCAGCTGACTGGCCCACGTTGTGTCCCGTGGTTCTGTCGGCCACAAAGAAACATTAACGAGAGCAAAGTGCTCGCCGTTTGTTGTTTCATGTGTCAGAGCAGTTCAGCAGGACATGGGCGGGCTCTCATACTCCTACTACACACACTTGATAAAAAACCTCTTTGATCTCTGATGAGATACGTCAATCACGCAGGAAGTCGTTCTTTCTCAAACACACACACACACACACACACATCCCACGCAGTGTATGCAGTCTAAGCTTTACACTCTCACTATAAAGATAAGATTTCATTCAAATATCTCCGTGAAGATAACACGCATTCCTCTGATGCCCACGTCCCTCTCTGAAGACATTATCAGCAGTCTGAAATCCAGTAAGGTGTGATAGTGCCCCCTACAGGCCGTACTGCTCATTACTGGTGATGTGATTAAACAGGTGGAGCGGTTTTGGGACAAAGTTAGAGACAGAAGGCTGAGACGGTTTGGACGTGTGCAAAGGAGGGACAGAGGATGCACCGGACGAAGGACGATGAAGATGGAGCTGCCAGTAGATTCAGGCGTAAATATCGATAGTACCAGTACAGATACTGGCATTGGTATCAGATCAATACTAGCGCGAGAAGTTTCTTTCTTCTGAGTTCATGAATTATGTTACGTCTGTTTTATTTAAAGCCTTTGTCACATTCAGACTACAGAGGCTGATCCAAAGTTCACTAGAGACGAGCACCTTTATATTCTAGCTCCCAAAATGATTCAACTCAGACGTCGCGACACGCTGCTGGTATTGGTACTGGTATTGGTACTGGTATCGGTACTGGTATCGGAACGTATTGGTTTTGTCCTTGTGTTTACTTGGTATCGCATCAATACCAAAATTGCAGAATTG
>VURO01028016.1:0-12992 GCA_015108175.1 Pelvicachromis taeniatus
AACTTTTTTACTAACGCTGGTTTTTACCCTTTAATTCATCCAGACACCCCCCACGTAGACACACACTCAGAGATAAACACCCAACCTCCGTAAATGCAAAACTAATTTAAGCTGCTTAGCAGTAACATATATCATTAGATTCATCGATGCATCGAAAAATTAATCACTAGATTCATCGATTCTGAAAATAATCGTTTTGCCCAGCCCTAGTGAGCACCTCTTTAAAATGCAGTTTGTCGGTGCGGAGCATTCAGATATGTCTAACATAATGCAATGATAATCGCAGAAGTGTGTGATAGATAGCATGTTCTACTGTCTAAAATAAACATGGTGGCATGGCTTAGGGTTGCAAAGTTGCAAGAACAATGTCCTTTGGACAAATTAGATCAAAGTGGAGTTTTCTGGCCATAAAGTTCATTTTGCAAAAACAAACACAGCATAACAATTGTCAAGCACGGTGGTGGAAGGCGGATGATTTGGGCTTGTTTCACAGTCACAGGATATCCTCCAATCCACCATGAACTCCTCTGTTCTCCAAAGTAGTCTAGAGTCAAATGTAAGGCTATCTGTCCAGCGTGGCCCAAATTTGCTGAGATCCCAAGCACAGCAGCAAATCTACAACAACATGGTGAATAAAAGAAAAGCATCACAGTGCAGACCTCAGCTTGACTGAAATACTGCGGCGCATCCTCAAGAGAGCTGTGCTTAAATGAAAGACGGGAGGCAAAGTTTTTTCACAAGCATGTGAGAGACTGACAAAATCATACAAAAAACAATTACTCTGAGTTATTGCTGCTGAGTGTGGATCTATAAGCTACTGAATCACGAATCATTCCTTAGTTTTTCACAGGACTGTATAGATACTGTGCATCCACATAACCAAATACATAAAACCCCTCTAATCACTGCCTCTGTGCCCCACTCACTCCTCAGGATGTGATTATGCAAACAAATAAAATTACATGTTGTTCTTATATCAATGTTCATGCGTATAAATAAATCAACAAACACACAAAGAAGGAAAAACATCTCAGGCTCCTGCAATTACAGACTTTCAGATTTGAAAACAGGTCGTGGCAGTCTTATGTTGAGTTTAAATCAAATTTGAAGTTTGAAGTTTTTTGTGTTTCTACATTTATCTTATATTTACACAACAAAAACCTTACTTACACTCTTGATCTAGTTGGTTCAGCTCATTAAAAAAAATAACAAATCTCTCCAAACTGAGCATTACGAAAGGCTCCAGTTACAGTTACACATATTCTGTTCTCTCTAAAAAAGCATGGGATTGACCGACACTCGGTATATGCAAAACCTTTATGTTTAAAACTAAACATCTTTCTGACATTTAAGTCTTGAATGTAACGTCAGAAAATGAACAAGAATTACAAGCATCCAGCTTTAAATGGTTTACACACAAAGAAATATTGATTGATTGCTTTCATGTGTAGTTTGCGAACCCAGATATCATCCTAATCTGGGAGCCTGTGCAAGTCACTGCTTGTTAATGTATTCACAAAAAAAGAAAAAAGAAAATTACAACATTCAGATGAAAAACTGAAAATTTTCGATATATTAAAAAGAATCAAACCTCTTAAAGATCAAACCAGCTGTCTCGACACACTTGGCAGATTTCAGTGTCTTCAGTACTTCAATTATTTTCTGTTTTTAATGAATGTTATTAAAAAAAATACAAAATGACAAGAGAAATCTGCAGTAAGGGTAATCTCTGCTCAGCAGAATTCAAAAATGTCTCCATCTTGTCGTGTCGGGTTTTATCCCACATCATCGTAGTCCTCCTCATCCTGTTCTTCACACCCGATGTCATCATAGTCTTCTGTGGAGGTGTTGTCTCCTGTTTGATCTTCCTCGTCCACCTTTACATAGTCGGGCTGATCGTCATTACTCTCCACGTAGTCGTTCTCCTCAGCCAGGTTCTCATAGCTTTGGGCCTCCAAAGCGCTCCCGTTCATGCTGTTGAAGATGGGTGGAGGAGGAAACATTATGTCTCCCTCCATCTTGACGTAGTCAGCCTGGAGTTCTGTGCTCTCCTCGTAGTCGTGGATGCTTTCCTCGTAGTTGCTTACATTCTGCTCACAGTTGCCATCCTCGTAGTCGTGGATGCTTTCCTCGTGGTTGCTTACATTCTGTTCACAGTTGCCATCCTCGTAGTCGTGGATGCTTTCCTCGTGGTTGCTTACATTCTGCTCACAGTTACCATCCTCATAGTCATGGATGCTCTGGCTCTCCTCGTAGCCGTGCTCCTCAGCCAGGTTCTCGTAGCTTTGGGTTTCTGAAACAGCAAATTTGATATTTAAGGGCAATTTAATTTTTATTGCTGCAGTGCGTAAAGGTAGCTGGTCAGTAGAAGATTGCTACAGGTAGACTTGGCACTTGGCAACAGTGGGGAGGAAGAACTCCACTTTAACAGGAAGAGACCCTCAGAAGAACCGGACTCGACAGCAATGACCGGTTGGGGGTGAGGGGAAAGAGGAGACAGAAAGGAACAGCACAGAGAGACCAAAAACAAGGAAAGAGGGTAAGAGTTAATACCCTGAAGTAATGGCAGAAGAAACAAATCTGTGTTAAACCTTCATGCCTCAGATTAAATATTTAGAAAACTTACAGCGTTGCTATGAAGTTTAAACCAATGGCAAATATTAATGTTGAATGTAAAAAAACAAAAAAAAAAAACAAAATTACTACGTAGTTGAATATTCAGGAGTTATCTCGGATCACACTCTCAGGTTTCAAAAGCACATCAAGAAGATGAATAAAAAACCAAAAATACCGGCTGACTACTTTTAGACATATTAAAAACTCACAGAGGAAGCTACGTGGGTTTATTAATGAGGCTTTCTTATCTCTCATGCTGGCAAGTGAGAGACTTTTGAAACCATTTTGATAATTTTATAAAGAAGGCTTAAAGCAGGAAACCACAAAGTACATTGAGATCTTAATCTTGTAATCAAATGTGTGTGTTCTCTGTTTTTAAAATAGCACCTAAACATAGCTGTAGTTGATAAAGGAAGCGCTGCTTTTGCGCACACGTTTGCGTGAGGGTCTGCGTTCCTCCTACTGTGTTCACACTGACCGTGATGACCAGGGTCATGGTAATGATGAAATTTTCATCACCCAGACCCAAGAGGACTTGCAGACACGGACAGTATAACTGAGGTTAAGGAGTCAGAAGGAAGGATTATTCAAGATGAGCTCAGTGGCTAACAATCACACATGTACAGTTCCAGAATCAGATCAGATATCCAGGTGTTGCTGTTGTCCCTGCATCATCATTATGAATAAATCCATCCAATCACTTCCACTTATCCTTTTCAGGCTCGCGCAGGGCGCTGGAGCTTATCTGTCTTGGGGCGAGAGGCAGGGTACACACTGGACAAGTCGCCAGTTTGTCACAGGGCATTATGAATAAATGTTTCTTTAAAAAAAATAAACAATAAATAAGTTGTTGCCTATATATAAATTTCTTCTGAAGCAAACAGTAAGAATTTCAAGTGTTATATTTATTAATTTATAGATTATAATGAATATATTACAAAGTTTAATTTGCTGTTATCCAGGTTTAGCTTACTTGTCAGATGACTCGTGATACCTTTCAATTGTTTTAGCTAACTTCTTGGTTCATGCAAACTGAGCGCTCCAAACAGGTGACTAGTCTACAGCAGTGTTGATTTGAGACCAACATTTATTATAATAATGCAGGAAAAACACCAACACAAAGATATCAGATCGTATATAAAATCCCATTTAAACAACCAATAACTGCTAGAGTGACTACCTCCATCTTATCTACTGTGTTTTTATTTAGTGAAGCCCTTCTGGTTGAATATGAACAAAGCTGGGCAAAGTTAGTGACAGCCTCAGCAAAATGTTTGACTAGTTTATTTAGTTTTGTAGATAAAAACCAAAACTATGAGCTTCCATAGAATCCTTATGGAAGTTTGTTTCCACCACTGGAAAAAAACAACAACAAAAAAACAAAGAAAAACAGTTTTTGCCTCCAATAACTTAAATTTTGGGGTTTTAATCTTAAAATTTAGACTTACTAAAGAAAATAACCTGAACTTTTGACGTGCTGATGCCAAAGAAAATCTTTTTCATTGGTAAAAACAAGCTTCCATAAAATATTAGCTAAGTTAATGAAGTCTGTCTCCATGCATGCTCAATCATCCAGGTAAGGAAGCTCCATTAAGTTCATTCGGTTCATCTGAATGCATCATTTTCAATCCTACTACTTTGGGCAGGAACATGGATGCACCGTGGATTCCATAGTTTCGCTCATTATAGCTAACTTGTATATGGAAAAGTCTGGTATCCTTTCCTGGAACATCACTGAGCCATTCATTAGTTCAGGTATGTGGACAACACCTGGCTGAAAATCAAACCTCGGCACATATCAGAATTCACTGATTTCATTAACTCGGTGGACAAACATATCAAGTTCTCCAACGAGGACGTAAAAAATGACAGGCTAGCTTTCTTATACGGTGAGCTTTCCATCAGTAATGGGGGACATTTGAAAATCAGTGTGTACCATAAACCAATGCAGTATTTAAGGTGTGAGTCTCATCATCCACCGGAGGACAAACTGGGTGTCATCAGGATGTTACAACATCATCCCCACAGACTCAGGAACCAGAGAAGAAGATGGTCTAAGGGTTAATCTTTCACCATCTTACAATGCTGCGATTGCAGACGTTCCCTAACTCTACGTGAACGGTACTGATGACCAATGATGAGCAAGTCATGAGCAATGGTGATGATGATGATCATCATGAAACCGACCTCACGGCCCATTGTTAGTCAAAGGTGCTAATTTTGTTTATTATAAAAAATGTTTATAAGGCTGGGGAAACCTGCAGTCAGCCAAGACTGAGTGACAAAACATTCCTCCTGCTGAAAACGCTGCATTCAGAGCAACAGAATCAACTTTCTCAGCTAACAAAGTTACATTTGTTTACAGAGAAAACTCTCTGTTGGCCCCTCAGTTTTTTTCTTAGCTGCAATAGTTATTGCAAGGTGCTGATGTCACATAAAGAATTAACATATCAAACTGGGAAAATTTAAACGGTGAGCAAATCTGTTTATTTCTTGATGTTTGTCAGCTGTTGACTTGGCTAATCATCTTGAGGTTCTTACTTGTTTTGTGACATTCACCAGTTTGACTTTACTTTTCTAAAACTCATGAATGTTTTCTGTTATTCAGTTCAGTTCAATTCAATTTCACAACAAAAACACGTCTGAAAGGGTTATCATTTTTGTATTCTAAGGTAAAGACCCTACAGTTATCAGATGATCAACAATTAGATGATCTCTGATCTAACCCTTTATCAAAAAAGAAAGTTTTAAGCCCAATCTTAAAAGTAGCAGCTCGCAAATCCAAACTGGGAGCTAGTTCCACAGAAGACTGTCTGTCTATACTTCCACCGTTTGTGGTACAGTTACAGTGTCATCATAAAGCCAAAAATATTATTTGTTTTGGTCTGACTTGTAAAACAAACAGCACTTTTCTTGTTTGGCCCAAATCCTTAACAAAACAGATATCATAAACGCTTCTTAGTAAGTTTGAAACCTCAGCTTGGATTAGAATATGTGGTGCTGTCTTGGATCTGAATCTTGTGCATAAAACTGTCACTGCCATGTAAACAGCCAAACACGCACTGCCCTTTAGTTTGTGGGTTATGGTCAAATGCAGACTGGATGAGGCTTCAATGATCTGAAAGTGAGAGAAGGAAGTGTGATTTTAAAAGAGGAGGGGCCATCTGTGGGAGCCAATGAGAGGTATAATAAGGTCTTGCCTGCTATAAGAAACTGTGTCCTTGGAGGTAGAGGAGGTGTGCACTTTTCAATGTTTCTCTCCTGGTATTTGTTGCTCCTGCAAATTTGCAGACAAGAGAGAATGTCAAGTGAAAAAAAAAATACCTTAAAGAACATCTGCAATATCTGAGTCTGGATGTGAGCACACTGTAGTGTAAGGTCTGCAGAGCTTACTTTGGTATAACACACATGTTTAAGCTACATGGTCCCTTAAATATATAAGGAATAGATGGAAAACATGGGGAAACATAAATGTTTAAATGCATCATTTGTTTAAATGAATAATATAGCTTATTATGATAATATTAATATTCTTAATGTATATGGGATGACTTATACTGACTGAAAAGTGGCAAAAGAGAGAAATCTGAGTAAATAACATAAAGAACTGGAATTTAGAAATGACACAACACAGTCTGATGGTAGTTCATGAAGTCACAACTTTTAATTCCTGCTTTTGGACATGAACTTTCCACTGAACATGATTTTCCATCTGTCTGTGGAAATGCCAGCTGCTCCTACTTTAAAAGATCCTTCACGATTTGCGGTACAGTTGCTGTTAAAGAGCCAATAGAATTCTTTGTTTTGGACTTATTTGTGAATTAACAGCACTTTTCTGGTTTGGCCCAAATCTGATTTGTATCCATGTGAACAAAATTACGTTGTTTTTTTTTTTTTCATTTGCACACATTTTGTAGGTTGGAGGGATAGGTGGTGTAGCAAGCCAATTTGCTGTACACACTAGAGACCCAACTTTGAATCCTGCATGTTACAGATTTTCATATTCATTAAAATTTTTAAATTTATTATTAAGTGAAAAAAACATCTATTTTTAAAGTTTAGTCATTCCAACTCCTGAGATTTAGGATATAACTACTTTTAACTTACTTATATAACCGACTTTCTTAGCTTTGGCTATTTGGTTGTTTAGAAAACAATCAAGGCTTGGGTTCAAATACAATGGTTAACACAATGGTTCTTTTAAAGCTCTGGTTTCTTGGTTTGTCTCATTTTCTTGGTTTGGATCAAATACACGATGCAGACATGAATTGTACTTCCTACTGAAATATATCAGTTACAGTCTTGCTCTCATTTTAAGTTTTGTGGTAAGAGCGAGCTGCTACTTCAGCGTTACATTTGTCACAAGTTTATAACATTATCAACTGGTTACACTGCTGTGGTCGTAAAATAGACAGAGCACACAGAGACTTTTCTGAAGCTTTGCAAAAAAGGTTTTCCAAATAGTACAACATAAATGTCATATACTGTATGTTATGCTAATACTACTATGTTGATCAATACGTGGACCTGAAACTAATGCACAGTACACAGAGTAATAGTTTCATATACTAGAGTGAAAATAATAAAGTTTTATAGTCTACAGTTTACAGCAAAAATGTCAATCATATATATTTGATCGTTGTAATATTCTGGATATTTATAATTGTGTTATTTGTGTATATTACTGCTATTTGTTATATTTTGTTATTTAATCAGCTGTAACCACATAATTTCCTTAGGGTTTTAATAAAGTATTCTGATTCTGACCTCTGCTTTCCCCCTATATCTCCTGCCCGTTGGCTCTATTTTCAGAAGGCAAAAAATTACTTTGCATTTCTATGCAGATGATACGCAGGTTTATAAGCCCTAAAAAAGAAAAATTGCCACTCCATTCAAACACTAAATGATTGTCTTGAGGTTTTGTCCTTTGGGCTGGGCGTCACTGGTGGATCCTTTCCTGTGGACATGGCCCCTCTAGCACAGTATGCCCACTGTCACCAATTTGGGTTTTAAAATGGATAAGAATGTTAGGTTTGACAGTCAAGTGAGAGAATGAGTGAAATACAGCTTTTTTCAGCTGAGGCAACTGGCCAAAGCCCATCTTGACAAAAGATCATTTCAGAAAAGTAATCCATGCTTCTATTACAACTCGGCTGTAACTCGTTGTACCTTGGTATTAGCCAATCATCCTTGTCCCATCCTCAGCATGAATCACAGGTAACCATGGAAATCTGCTAGCAACCTAAGCAATCACTGGAAGCTTTTTGGTTCAGTGGCCATCTTTGCAATCAATTTCACCCAGTGACAGCCAGAAACCTCAAGGAACCACTGCTAACCAGTTGGAGAAGGCACACTCTTCCCTAGCAACCTTTCATTGTATCATGTCCAGTATGACGGACAACTTTCAAGGAATGTAAGCGTAATTGAAATCCATCAGTTACAAACTCACGTTGACCAAAAAAACAAACAAACAAAGGAATTCATCTCTAAGGACACAAAAAGATTGTTTTTTGGGGAGTTTTTGTCTATCAAGCTTTGGTGTAAGAGCAGATTGTGACAGTGTTACATTACATTACAATAATATTATACCAAACTTGGGGTAATGTTATTATACTGTGTTAATAAAAAAGTAAGACTTTTAAAATCTAAATGTGACATATGCTCAATGTTATTTTGTATCCCCATGGTAGCTGTATGGGCTCCGCCCCCCGTGACCCTTACAAGGATAAGAGGAAGAGAATGGATGGATGGTACTGCAATGGGGTGTTGGTTACTTTTTGTATGTTACTATTATGCAACATGAAAGGTTAACAGGATAAATGATTTTAATACTATACTGGCCCAGTCAAATTTTTTCATCCCCTTAAAAGGAAACAAAAAAACCTACTTTTCTTATTTTTATACTGATTATATCCTGGATGTGTCAGAACATCACAGCCCACAGAGTGACTGGTGGGAAAAGTTTATCTAATACGCTATATTTCGCATGCTTGCTATATTTATTATCATATTTGCTTGTGATTTATTATTCCAAGGAATATTAAAACGGCTGCATTTGAGGATTAAAATTAGCTTTGCTTGCTGAACACACCATCAGCTGTGTTGGGAATTTCATGATTTGGCACTGAAGCATTTTTTCTGGTTAGCTTAGCTTAGCATTGCAAATGAAAATGGAAGAAATAGCTCCCAGTTTGAAAAAACACTGCTTCTTAACAAATATAAACATAGAAGCGACATAGACTTCTCGCTGAAGCAGGCGTTAGCAATAAAAACAACAAGTCTGATTCTTTAAATATAAATCTATGCCCTTTTTTAGTACAGTATAAACCATTGTGTGCATTCACTGTTATATATGATAATTATACATTTATGCATTACTCATTTTTGAAGTTGAATTCTTGAAGATTGCTGATTTGGTGTTTGCCTGTTGGAGAAAAAAGAGAGAAAACACAGTTAATTTAAGATCAAGAAGGAAAAAAGATCATTATATTTGTGCCAAAAGGCCATTTCAATGAATTTATTCGCAGCTCGGAAGGAAGAGATTTGAATTATGTTGCTACAAACAAAGGAGAAAATAAATGCAAATGTGATATAAGAATATTTGTAGGAAAATGCAGTTTTAATAGGATAAAATTAGAAAAATGTACTTTTAAACAAACCATATTTAAATGCATAAATTAATAAACAAACAGCTCTGATGTTTTCAAACGCACAGTGTTCTTTTATCTCAACATGCTGTTACCTATGATTAGTGTTTGTGTTATAGTTTATTAGCTCTTTATACATGCGCATATGCTAAACCAGCCCGAAGCCCCGCTGCGTGGTGATGCAGCCCACTTTCCCCACAGGGATCATTAAAGTTTCATCTAAGCTAATCAGATCCAGAGGGCACCCCCTAATAATAGTAATTTATACAATTACAATAGTTTTTCTTCTGGTTTGCAATGAACCCCTCAAAGTAAGACCTTTAGCCTCTATAGTGTGTCATGGTTTGGTTTCTCTTCCCTTTCCGGCCTATGATTTGTGGTGAACACGTGCCTCTGTTGGTTCAGCAGTGAGTTTAAAAAAAAAAGAGGTAGTTGAATTAAAAATGAAACTGGTGTCTGAGGCTCGTTTCAGTTTGCTCTAACTTGTGTTTGAATCTAAGGGCATAGTAAATAAGTGGAATGAACTAATCCCGTGTGTCAGGCGTGCAGGTAACTGTTTAATGCCGCTAGTCGTCAACAGCTTGAAGCCCATCAAGTAAAAAAATATATATGAAAGGATTCATAAAATAATGACAGACATTTGTAGCAAAAATGTCATTATTTTTTCCTTGTGTCAAGATAACCTATAACTTATAAGATCTTATAACCACTCTGCTCTATGTTGAGGGTCCCCATAAAACTGCTGAGAACAAAAAATGTTATCCCTGCGGTACAATGTCAGGTCATGGGACATGGGCATTAGCTGGACCTCTTAGTGACACTGAACTTGGAAAACTGGAATTAGATTCTATGAAGCTACTTTCTCTGATTTCTGCAGGCCTGTTGTTTTTGAAATTTGAACAATATTGCATTTTGACACCTATAATAAGGTAACAGCTTAGTTTCTTTTACAGTGATGTGCACAAAAACCATGCAGTGTATGAGAAAATGAGAAACGGGGTTAAAGGGATAACACACCTGTGAAAGCAATCAGCATGGTCCAAACGGGCAAGAAACATAACTGACACAGGAAACGAAAGAACACTAAACACAGGGACAAGAAACTCACAGCAGGCACAGAGGCAGAGGAACAGGTGCTATGAAAAGATGAGACGGTGAAACACAGAGGAAACTTCTTTTTTCAGATGCTGTTTGTAGAGGTCATGACCGCAGACCATCTGCCTTCATCTCACCTTATCCGTAACATCATCACACCACCTCCTCCTTCATTACATCCAGAAACAATGAGCTTCCTCTTTTACTCCTACCTAGCAGCTTTATTTTCAATGTCCTTTATCCAGTATGTTCATCCTCCCTACTCTGCACAGGTCCAAACCATCTCAGCCTGAGCTGTCCCTCTGATGTCCTCAGCTCAGCCTCCTGTCCCCAAACCTCACTTCGCACTTCATGTAAACCTCCCCTTTCACTCTTGCTGATCACCTCAAATCACAAATAAAAGACTAAATATCACTAGAAACCACACAGAACTGGAAAAAACAAAGAAACATCACCATATTGTCTATCTCTTTGACCACTGTCCACCTGTCCATGATTTTCCCCAGCCTCAAACCCCCTGACACTTGAGATAATGCTTTTTAGTATATAAAAACATTTTCTTACACTCTAGTGGTTTCTTTTTAGAAAATATCATTTTTTATTTCTGTATGTTTCTGGTTTCATCATTTCTTTTTTGCAAAGACTTTTGTAACGTCTCCTTTCCTGCTTATGCCCAGTTCTTCCTAACTGTATGTGAATATGTAGCCCTGTCATTCCCCTTAGTCTCTGTTACAGGAAGGACGTGTTGGTTTCTGCTTGTACTCTTTTGTACTTTGTGTTAGACTTTTCAGCCTGAATAATGGTTTGTTTTTTTGAAATCTCTCGTCTCACAACTGATGCAATGCATTTCCAAAGTGTATTGCAAAGTCTCAACGCTGCCCTCATGTTCTGCGTGATTCTGGTGAGTCAAGTCTGAAGATGTGTGGCATCAGCTCTGAACTTCCACAAATCTGACCACAGCTTTCTCTGGAACGAACTAGGTTTTTTCTGAACTGTCAGATTATGATACACCGGGAGTTTATTCATAAAGCCTAAATATCCCAAGCTTGCTTTACAGTCTGTACAGTACACGAGTCATGACCTGGATAAAGAAAAACCTTCCTTTGTCGAGAAGCAACTTTATGAATGTCTCTGCCATAACAGACAGGCACGCAACACATGAGCTCACGTACAGAGTCTACAGGGTCTGCTTAGATCATGTCAGACTCATTTTATTCTCACCCACAGGAGATGGTGTGATGAAAGAGCTTCAGAAGTGGATTATTAAAAAAAAAAAAAAACAACAACCAAAAAACTGTCAAATAAAAGACCGAACCACGAGTGACTAAAAAGAGGAAGTTGGTTTAAAATGGCCAGTTGTTGAGAAGATTTTTTTTAAACCAGAGGTGAGACTGTATAATACCCACACAGGATAAACACAGTTTAAAAACATGTGTATTTTTATTACTCCCATTGGTTTATTTTTCTGTATGCACAAACTGTACATAGTACAATATTTTGACATTGTTTGCGTGACTTTTCTATTGTTTTGTATATATTCCTGTAGTGTATATATATTTCTCCTGTTTGTTACAGTTAATGTGGCGTACCCATCATTTTGTTGTACATGTACAATGGCATATATATAAGGCACATAAGTATAAGTAACTTAAAATTGTACTTACGTTTTTACCTACTTCACACCTCAGGAATAAATACATTTTTCAAAAGTGTATGTTTGACATATTTATTTATAAGTTTGTATAGTTGCATTATTGTTTTCTTGGATGATTCTTTAAAGTAGACCTATTATGCTCATTCGTCTAATACTTCGTCCAGATGAACAGAATCAACTTTTTGGGATTCCTCTAACTCCATTTTTTTTTTTTTGAACGAGAGCAGCTTTTCATGATTCAAAGTTCAAAATAAACTCATTCTGACCAATCTTACAGTCCCTTAGTTATTTCCTCTGTGTAAATAAGGCATTTTAACGCTTCTCCCTTTAAGACATTATTATTCTGAGTGGCTGCCCCTCTTAAACAGAACGCATTGGTGCATGTGCCTGAGATGACCATATTAGGATGCACTATATGGACAAATGTACAGGGCTACCTACACGTTACACCTACAGGAGCTGTTCAGCCATGGACACCAGTGCCATGAAGCTCCCGGGACACAGTTTGATGTGGTCTGCCACTTTGTGGCTGCGATGCTGAGGCTCCTAAATGCTGTAATACTTGCAATGATGAGACCTACAGCTGAACATGCAGGGAAGGAATTTCACAGGCTGACATGTTGCGATGATGGCACCTTATTACTGTACCAGTCTTGAATTCAGTAAGGTCCAGTTAACGTGTTTCCTCTCACTGTCATCACACAGCACGTTGAGACCAGAAAGTGAGTTTAGCTCACAGGAATAACCTGTACGTACATAAGCGTAGCATAAAAAGTAAGAAAATAAGTGTTTAGTTTTCTATTGCATAGAAGCAATCGAGTAATCGAGGACTTTCCTGACTTTTTCTGTTTTGTTCGCAAACCGAACTAAGCTCTAAGGTTGCTGAATGAACATATTTTAAAAGCACTTTTTGTGCAGATAAAATTACTGGAAATGACACGACTGTGGAAAATATATTCATGGTCCTGTTTCCCAACCTT
>VURO01028017.1:0-24989 GCA_015108175.1 Pelvicachromis taeniatus
TAATCAGTCCATATTTTCTGCAGAGACTACAGAGCTGCTGTGGTTGGTACAATCTTTTTCTTTATCTGGCTTCATCATTGAAAAGGTTTGTTTGCCATACAAAGTTGTGGTCAAAAGTTTAAATACACTCCGTATGGGCTTGGATTTCATAGTAGTTGTGGGCTTTTAATGATTTCTTTGATGCATAATAATGATAATAATGATAAATGCTAATGATAAATCACTAAATAATTTGTTGCTAAAGTTGGATGTTTAAATATATTAATACAGAAAATTGGTAAAGTGAAAATAACTTAATATACAGCAAGAACTGTAGATTTACACAAGTTAACAAAGGTCTCTAAACTGGAAATTCCATCACTTCAAACAACTGTAAGTAAATACAAAGCATTCGGTATTCATCATTTTGCCAAGATCTGGAAGAGGACCCAAATTGTCATCCTCAAATGAGAGGAAATTCATTAGGATGTTTATGAACTACCTAGTAACCACTTGGGCTGAAGCCTGTTATGAACTGCAAACTGCTGGAACACCAATGTGTCATGGTCTTGTGTCTTGTGACCCAGTGGTTTGAGTTTCATTGTATTTTGTTATTCTTTAGTAATCTAGTTTTATTTTAGCGTATCTAGCTAATTTCTATCAGGCCTAGGTGGCAGTTTTAGTCCTTTGTTTATTAGGTCCTTTTGTGTCATCACCCCTTGTCTCTCTTGTTGGTTCATGTTGTCATGTCAAGTTGGTATTGTGTTTGCACCCTGTCATGTTTCCTGTTTATTTTGAAAGTCTTGTTCCCATGATCTGTGTGCTTTGTTTACACTTCCCCAGTAGTGTCATTATGGTCTATTGTGTCAGCTGTTTCCCCATGTGTTTCCACGTCCCCTAATCTCCTCTGTGTGTATTTAGTCTGTGTGTGTTCTTTCAGTCTGGATCGTCTGTGTTACTTCTCTCCATGTATTCATAGTCATAGTTGTCATGGTCTTCCACATCTCATCATAGTAATCTCAGTTGAAATAGTACTCATAATTCCTCCTTCTCGTCTCGGTCTCAGTTATTTTAGTTTTCCCAGTTTAGGTTTTCAGGTAGCTCTTGCCCCTGTTTGGCTACGTTTGAGTTTTGTATTCAGGTCATCAGCCACAATAAAGGCTCTTTTTTGTTTGCAACCCAGTTTCGTCTCCCTCCCTGTCTGCTTTTGGGTCCACACCTAAAGCACACCGGAAAACCCCGCCGTGACACAATGTCTCCAAAATTGACACCTTCAAGTTTGACTGAAATTTGCAAATATGGACAAGCCATGTGGTTTGTGGAGAAAAATACTAGAAGAAGATTTTGATATTAGCCAAAATTATAAGGTAGCCTAGAGGAGCAAATATTAAGCTTTTAAACCTATGAACATTGTACCAAATGTTAAACATGGTGGTGGCATCATCATGCTCTGGGGCTGTTTTTCTTCCAGTGCTACTGGTACATTGCAAGTACAAGTGGATGGAATAATGAAGAAGGAGGATTACCTCCAAGCTTCACTTTAAACCAACAGCTAGCCGTTTGAAACTTGGGCACTTTGAGGTTCAAACAGAACAATAGTCCCAAACACATTAAAACTCAGGCTCACATTAAGCTTCTAGAATGGCCCTCCCAAAGCCTCGACCTCAACCCTAATGAAAATTTGTGGACTATGCTTTAAAGCTGGGTCGGTGCCAGAAAGGCAGCCAATTTAAATAAACTTTGCAAATTATGCCAAGAAGAGCATCATATAGGTTTTTTAAATATCTAGCCAGAGTTATGCTAGATTTATGGCAAAACCTTGGTGATATCTATCAAAGTATCTGGTTGGGCTAAGGGATTTTAATCAAATATTAGTGAGTGTGTATATTTGAGGGGTTTTTTTTTTTTACGTGTTTGATCCTTTGTGGATTAGAGAAACTCCAAAATAAATTCAAACCTGCGCAGCCAAATCTTATTTTTTTGTTTTTAAAGTAATTATAGATGTATGCTGTACAATCATTCCACCCTGGAAACAAAAGAGTTCAAAGAAATCTTTTAAAGCCGCAAATTACCATGCCATTCATTAAAAGTGTATGGAAACGTCTGACCACAACTGTATATGGCAAACAAAGTTTTGTCTATGATGAACGTCTGAACAAGTGCATTTCCAAAATAGGTTTTAGCAAACAAATTATTACATATACATATTGCATATTATTACTCTCCCACACCACCACATGCAGTTTCACTGAACCTCTTTCTGATGAGCAGTTCCTGTTTTTTAAACATGACTTTAGGTGACCACTGATGAGTTATTTATTCCCACATACTGATATCTTACAACTAGACTGTTCAGCACCAGAGAAATAAAAATGAGCCAGTGTTCATTTCTATCGAAAAATCTATTGTACCTTCAGCACATTTTTGTGAACAGTGCTCTTCATCTTATGGATCGTGAACCTTGAGGCTTCCACCCCCATCTTCATTCCCAGCTGTTCCTGGAGTCTGAAGTCTTTTTTCTCTCATGTCTCATGTCAGAAGATGCTTTTTTTTGTTTGTAGTTTTATGAATAAGCATGTGTCTTTTCATTAGTTTGTCCAGGTGTCCTTGTCCTTAGGATAACTTAAAGTAATTAATGTAATGTAAATGTGATTACATGTTGCTTTGACTGATGTGCCCTTTCTATACTTTCGCCCACACTTGTCTCAGTGCATTAAGTTTCAAATGACACTTACTCACACATCCACTCGACACATCTTTACACCTACACATGCGCACATGTCATTAGCAGTGCTTATAATTAGTACACAGGCAGGTTTGTGGAGAGTAGAGAGCTTCAAAGATGTTATTTTTCTCTTTGATAATCACTGGTCTTCCATTTGTTCCTGTGATGGGAAGACATGAAACAAGAGATGAAGGTGGAGCCCCAAAGCATTTGTCACCATCATCGTCATCGTCATCATCATCATCATCATCATCAGGTTCATGTCGAAAGGAGTTGTTCGGTCCTTTCAGTGCTGGGAAAACCGGCTGTTTCTTTGTGTTGCTGCATTTATGCCTGAACAGAGAGGAAAAATAAATTACTGACAAGAGTGATAATGTGAGGTATTAAAGTACTTACTCAAAAGTGTTTTGCTGATTGCTTTGTGCTTGTAAGTTTCCAGTTCCTCTATGCAATCAATCCCCAATATAACAACACTTAAACAGCCAAGCGTCATAATGGATAAATACTGCTGTGATGTTTCCTTGAAAGCTCTGCATTAGAGGACCAGGTAATAAGCACATTAAACAAAACATAATGTGGATTTATTCAAATCAAGCTATCTATGGAGCTAAAATAAATAAATAAAATATCAGACTCTCCTGCCTCAATATGAATGCTTGCGTAATTTTTTTCCCTCCAAGGAGCAAAGTGACTTGACACTTTGGCATTTGCAGAAGGTTTGTAGACAAAAGTATCTGCGCTCCTTGGGGCTAGACCATGTGACGCACAAAAGATCACAGGGCCAAATCAAGTTGTTGTTATGGAACTTTGCAGGTTAGGCAAAATAAATTGATATCAAAAATAGCATTTCATCTGCCTCACGGACTGCATTTATATGATTTTCCATTCTCTGTTTAACAATTGACAAAAGTCTTTTCACACTGCAAGAAATCAAGAAATGCATATATTTCCAGTAATTTATTAGGAAGAGGCCAAAAATTGTTTTTCAGACATAGAATAAATCCTGGTGGGATTCAACAACATTAAAAGTTAACCCCTCCTTTCTTGAGCTTATTTCTTTCATCTCATGCTCCTTCAACTACCTCCTTGTCTCCAGCACTTTACCCCTGTGTGTTAAGAAATGTAATTAACCTTGTTTTAACCTGTTATTCCACAGGCCATTCCTCTTGTTCCTTAATACCCCTCAGCGATACCTTGAGCTTTTAATGCTGCTTGATGAGAAGATGGAAACAGAAGTCAGAAATGACTAAAACAAAAACAAAAAAGCTGTTGAAAATTCCCAAAATTGAACCTAGAGGACAAGTGTGTAGATGGTGGCCAAATTCTTGGAATTTTATCAGAAGGGAATTGTCCATCACTGGGTGCTAGAAATGATCTGACACTGCTTTTTATCAGGTCTGAAATCAGTAATAAGTGCTGTTAAAATGAATGTTTTAATTCTAATCTTAATATCATAATCAAAACTAGCACAATTTATAATTTCCACCAAATTTTAGTCATGTTAATTCCAAACTGGCACACAATTATTGGTTTTCATGAATCTTGTTCCAAAGTACTTATTCAGTAGTTTCGAAGTTAAAGCAAAAACAAGCAATTATCTGCCTCTCAAAATACATTTTTCAGAGGTGTGTATGTGTTAGGTATGAGCAGGAATATGAGTGGAGTGTGTAATTACACAGAATACAAAGCAGTGCATTGTGATGCATTCTAAAATAGACCTTGCTAACTACCTGCTTTGTTTTTTTACCTATAAAATTATGCGCCCACTAGGGCCTATAATTAGAAATCAATTAAACTCCATATCACACATCCAACTAAATTACTCAAAACAATTTTGCAGTGTATTATTGAAGTGTACAGCCCAAGGGTCTAATATTGAGAGTTTTGGAGAAGATTGCAAAAAAGTGAAGTGCGTTTAGAAGAGCCTTTGAGAACAGTTATTTGTATATATTAATCCCTATATAAATGAGAGTTTACAATACTTCACCAAATCATTGTGGTTGTGCTGCCTTACAGGCGCAAGTGCACACATACATACACTTTTTAATGCATGCTTACAGTGCAGCTGGTATAGTTGTCATATTATGCGTCTATCTATCTGTCATAATAGTAAAATGTGACCAACACCAACAGAGGTGGTTTGTGTACCGTACTTTGGCTGCTACATGGATGCCTGTCTGAACCGATTTTATCAAGAAGTGATTGCACAAACTGAAAGATACACTAAGGTGTGTGGAATTCAGAGTTTGGTTTGAGCCATTAGCACTGAGTACTCAAGTGACACAATGTCAGCATGTTGACATTGTATGCGGCTTGTTTGATCCTCTCAAAATTGTCTCTGGATTCATTTCTTTTAATGCTGAAGCAGCTAATTACAAGATTACATTGCACAGACTCTTGGGCTGACAGAGTGAGCGGGCCATAAGTGTGAGCTGAAATTGATATGATAAAAAAAATTAGTCTGCAGTGTGGTGCATGATCCAAAAAGACACTGGATCCAACAATTTTAATAATGCAGCTTCATAGATTTATTTCTGGGCAGCCAAATAATACCCAAAGTGGATTATTATTGGCATCTTTCGCCAAATTTGCTATATAGGAGCTCTGACTTATAATTTTGTCAAGTTTTACAGAACACCCCTCATGTCACATGAATCTGTGAGAACCCTGTAAGACTTTGGAATTCATACATATATTAACTAAGCTACATTTATTTGTGAACTAGAGGTGGTTCATCTGATTTTCTTGTAGGAGAATGTAGTTTTCCTACAAGAGTTGCTATTCACATGTGCAATCTTGTTATTCTACCAGTTCTTTATATTTGGTGGCATGGGGGTGTTCTGTGACCATCCAGCTGTTGTGTGCCCGCTCATACATGGAAATTGTTGACTTGGGTCCTTTTAGATCCTTTGGTTCAGCAGAATTACATATATTTACTACACATGCAACCTTCAAAGAAATATAACTGAAGGCACTACTTGTATGTTGCGTATTTGGCTGTCACTGTACAAAAGAGAGTCGAACCGCTGCTGAAGGCAGGGAGAGCACCACAGCAAAGCAGGCATTAGTAACAACAACATTACATTAATAATGTCAAAGCGGTGGCAAAGCAGCTTGCAGAAGTAACAACAACTGTATGGACACACTACATGAAATTTAGCAATAGGATACACAGAAGGGTATCAACTGAGCCATCAGCTAATGTGGGCTGGCATTGAGATCTGCCAATTCGCTGGCTCCCAGTGATTCTGGAATCCTGGAACTAACACTATACTGAATTTAATTTGCCAGAACCACAATAGTAAACTTTCGCAAACCTTTTATACCATATCATAAATAACACAATTTAATAGATTTGACTTTCATCAATAGTTGTTTCTTAAAAATGACTAAATATTTAAATTCATTAGCAGTAATGGTACTTGAAAGTGCAGGCTGTGCCATTATTATACCCAGATTTGAAGCTTAGTAAAGCTATGTTCTTAGACTTTAGACACCCTTATATTAGATCTAAAAGAAGAGTCATGTCAAAAAATGTGTTTTCAGGGGACTAATTGCAGTCCTGTGAAAAACTAAAAAGAAGATAAGAGCTAGGTGCTAAGCAAATGCACTTGATTAACTGATTATGAGCAAGTGTATAAAGAAGCCTTTCTAAAGGCAGACGCTTTGGCAGTTTGCTGGAGAGAACATGCAGTGCAAATTCTCCCTGAGGTCAGACTGCAATGCTCAAGGAAACTGCTAAAGTCCCAACAGCTACATTTCAGCCTCTATAGTGCTCAGTTAGCAAGTGATATCCTTGGTGGTAAAGCAATAGAAGAGCACTTGAAAGGAGTCATGGTTGGTATTACAATCAATTTATTATGCATGCAGTGACACACAAAACAGAAATCTCTTCATCTGTCCTTTTACTATTTCTCCATTCACTGTTTCCACCCACTCACCCTGTATATTAGCATAGTTTTGATTAATCAATGACTTGGTGATGGTTCATGAAAAAAAAGGGAAAATAAGAGAAAAGGTGAGATGATAATGCTGGTAAAATGTATGACTTTATATGCCTACATCATGATTTCTGACGACAAGAACAGAGGTTGTGATGTTACTACAGGAGCAAACTAGTGACAGGGGTTGTGTTTGCACGCGTTTGTGTGTCCAGATATGAAAAATGTCTGTTTTTTAATTCATTTCAACCCTTACATTAAACAACAGCTGCTGGATAGAAATGCAAATGCATTTTTATTTGGCTAAGAGGGATGTCCTTCCAAGCTTCTTCCTTGCTCAATGAGATTTCTCCCATAATGGTTATTTCTAAGAGCTGAGGAGAGGAGTGCTCATTCACTGAAGTTCATAATGGCCCTTCTCTAGCCATGCAGAATAGACACCTTTCAAAAGGAACAGATATAAATATGCTGAGTACAGTCAGAGGAGGAGTGGCACTTTTTGAAGACATGGGTATGTTCTGAACTCAAACCATGAATATTATTGATTTTAGGCACACCATCCAGGAAAGGATAAGTGTCCAGTGTTATAAACAGTGACACATAAGACTGCTCTTTCATTAAGTTCAATCAAGTTCCTCCAGTGAGGACATTTGCTGCAGAAGAAGTGCATATTTTGCTCTCAGTATATGAAAATTAGACCGTTCTCTCACCATGCAAGTCTGTGGACAAATCTTTTCCTGTTGAGGCAACACAAATCCACATCTCCTTTGATAAGCTTTTAACACACCCACAGAGTAAGCTTTCTCTTAAGAGCTGATTTAAAAATCATAGTATAACTGTGGGTATGTCACAATTATATGATTTAAAATATTAGGAAATAGTATTAGTCCAATGATGTCAACACCTGGCATATGTTGGTAATTTATATTTTTATAATTTATACAGTCCAGCCCTTAAAAAAGCACTTAAAATGTATTCTGAAGTTTTAGTTAAGGAGGGCAAGTGGGTGGCTAACAGCTTTGATTTACCTAGATTGTTTGCCAAGGTTCACACTGAAATTTAAATAAAAAATGCATACATTCATGCTGTTATTTAAAGTAAACTAAAAAGATGGGTAGGCAACAGGGAATATTTCTTTTTCATTGCATTGCCAAATTGTGACTCACCTGCTCTTCTGCTTGGTTCATCCTGATATTCATACACTGGCCCAGCCATTAGCCTTTATGGCTAAATCCAACCAACAAGCCAGTCAGAGGCACTGGATTGTTCATGTGCATCAGATGGAATACGTAATGGCTCGATATGTTTGTCATATACCACTGTGTAGAAAATCTGTGCAAACACATAGACAAGCACACAGTGTGATTAAAATGTAAAATAAGACAATTATCTTATTTTAGCTGATATTAATTATTTATTTCACCTTTCCTATTCCCTTACATATATGCCTTTGTTACCATCTCTGTAATACAAAAAAAATGAATAAACTAAAAATATAAAAAGTTATTGATTGCCTTAAAACTGTGACTTGGATTATTGTTACTTCAAAATAGCTCTTTCTTAATCAGTAAAGGTTTATGTGAGGGCTAATGTAGCCAAGAGCCAGCTACCTAAAACAAATAAACAAACAAAAAATATTCTTGCAGCCAGAAACACATCTTCATTAACCATTTGAACTGCAAAAGTTATTAATTACCCTTAATCCTTCACCCATAAAACATCAATATTTACACATTATACATTATATACACATTAAAAAAAAAAAGAACTTACGTAATAAATCGTTTAAAAGTAAGGTCTTTAATGGTTTGAAAGAAAAAAACATACCAATCAAAAGGTTCAGTCAGCTGTGAAATATAGAAGCCAAAAAGGAAGAGACAAAAAAACTTTTGCTGGAATGAATAGATGCCATGCTGAAATCCAATATTCTTCTATTACATCTAAGATAAGACAGGAAACAAACAACATCTCTCCTGTGTTGTCAAATGCATTTGCTTATTGATTTACTCTGATGAGAAAACTCTATACATGAACCAGTGATATCAAAAATACCACACTATGAGACTTGATTAGCCTAACACATTCTGTTTGCAGGAGAAGCTCATTGTCTTTCTGTTTGACTAGTCACGCGCTTTTTGCAGGCTATTGCTTTTGTAAGTGTAGTGTACTTTAGTATTGTAAGATAAGTAGTGTTTAGTCTTTTGAATTTTATTTGCTAGTATCAAGGTAGCAATGGTCCTAATCATATAGAAACTCTGTGGTATAAAACAGTCTTGAATACCTGCTACTGGTGCTAGCCATTTTTGGTTGCATTGTGCAGGTATATGTTGGTAAGTGCACTTAAGCTTCATAAAGCCAGTTCTGTGTTTGTGTGCTTTGGCGGCTCTGTGGGTGTGTTAAAAGCTTATCAAAGGAGAGGTGGATTTGTGTTGCCTCAACAGGAAGTTGCAAATTTTGTTATAGTCACCTGTTTTATATTGGTGAAAATTAAGAAGTTCTATGCAACTTCCACAACTTCAACGACAGACTATATTTTTTGCTGAACCAAAGTACAGCTTGTGGCTTTGCAGAGCAATGCCACATTGGAACTCTTCTAGTTCTCATAGGAACAATTAGATAGGAATTGAGGTAGTCTATTAAGTGATGTAATGGCAAGATGGAGCAAACAAAGGTTCAGGCTCCAGAAGATCTCTCCATGTGTTTACAAGATTTTTCTGAAATGGATGTGGAAAAATCCTTTCCCATTTTGAGTGTGGAGCAACACCTTTAGAATGGCCTAAACATGCTTGAACATCACTGTTGCAATGTGTCCAGAAAAAGCACACCTTGACATGGCTCTTAAAACAACCATTTTAATTCTTACTGAGAAATTTAGAAATTATGTTCTTGCAGAGGTTGATAAATCAGCTGTCAGTGACAAACATGGAGCTAAAAGCTACGTTTTCTTTAGTACTGTATTCTAAAACTAGCCAGAAAGGTTCTGGTTCTTCAAGGTCAATTATAAAAGCTCTGAATGCTAGCAGTGGGAACTCTGAATGATCTGTTTTTATGGTAAAAAGCCTGGTGATTTCATAGCTGACTGTAACGCTTTTAATATGAAACAAAAAACTGCTAAGCTCGTGGGGTTGATGGCTCCAGTGCAATGTCAGACACCCATGGTAGAAAGTAGTTTCATTCGTTCAGCTTAGGCTATCTCTGTTAACACAGTGAGTGCAGGAAAAACTAGCCTCAGGTCAGGTGCTGGCAAAGGTGCTTTCAGAGGCACCTCAAAAAGGAATCCCTCCATGGCTATGTATAATTTCAGTATGAACCTAACTCAAGTAATTAAAGCCATACATCAACATATTAACACTAACCTTGTGCTGTGGATGGAGTTGTTTTCACAATCAAGCCTCCACCACCATGGCAAGACCAAAAAACAGTTGAAAATGGCGTAGGTGTAGGTCTACAAGGCCAGAGTGGGCTACAAGACCATCAGGCAAGAAACTTGGTTAGAAGGTGACAGCTGTTGGTGTGATTATTCAGAAATTGTAGAAATATTAAAATTCCATCAGTTGCTCTCTGTTTGTTGCTCAACGCAAGATCTTGCCTCATGGGGTGAGGATGATCTTGAGAATGGGGTGGATCAGACTAAAAGCACACAAGAGGAGCATGGTAATGATCTTAAGGCAGCTGGTACCACAAACACTAAGAACACCTTGTATATAAAAATGAACGCCATGATGGACTGAAGAGCCTGTTTGTCAGTGAAACCAAAATCGAGCTCTTTAGCATCAACTCAAGTCGCCAAATTTGGAGAAAGAGAAATGTTGAGTATGAAACACCACCCCCACAGTCAAGCACAGAGGTGGAAACATTATTCTTTGGTGCTGTCTCCATCAGTCCAGTAAAAAATAAAATAAAAAATCTGTGAGGGAGATGAGACCTGGAGGCTTCACAGAATTTTTATAAAGAGGGGATCAAAATATTATTTGCCTCACTATATTTAGTGGGAAAATTTTATTCATTTCCCAATTAAGCTTTTTTTCATTGGGATCAAACACTTTTAGAATTTAAGGCAGTTAAAACGATACTAACTATCAAAATGTAACTAATGAAGTGGCTGGTGAGAGTACATACTTATAATTTTCTCACATTTTATAGGTCAAGTCTTGAATAAAAAGAAAGCTAGGGTGTATTTTGCAGTCCTAGCAGAAGTCGCTTTTGTACATTAGAACTTCAGAGGATTTAGGCACTGCACAGCTCTTTTGTAGTGAAGTTACAGCTTTAACCAGCAGCTTCTTTTCAAACTTCTTCCCGGGAGACAAATTTCAGCCCTCCCTTACTCTCATCTTACGTCTAAACCCAGCAGCTTGTGATTGTACCAATAACCCCGCGTCACGGAACCTTCGCCGGATATGTACCGTAGCTGTTATACGGAAATGCTCACTATTGTCCGTAGGATGCAGAGCCACTATTGATCTCAGTCTGCCTATTACTCCTGAACCCTCCCTCTCCCCCTCGCTCCCCATCACAGACACACAGACACACACATACACTCACACACTCACTCACGCTTCCTACCTCCCATCAGCATCCCTGGGTTTTCTTGGACTGCAGCAGAGAAACCGCTGCATTGAAGAAGACAAGAGGAGAAAAAATAGAAAAAAGAAAAAAAAGAGAAGAAATCTAGGCTCGTTGCTCACTACCTCCGTGGCCGTGTAGAGACGGAAATCAAGGAACGGACACTTCAGAGTCTTCGAGTTCGGTTCGATGCACTAGAAATTGTAAGCATTTATTTATTTGTCTCATTGAATAACAGCAACTATAAGTTCATCTCTTCCATCACCCACGCTTTAGTCTGGATTGTATAACTGTTATTAAATGCACAAAACGGTAAGAGGCAATTTCGTATTCACCTGCGGCTTAAAAATTTTTGCAGTAGAAAGAAAGAGATAAAATGCTCCGCGCGCATGATTGACGGGAAAGTTGGGCAACTTTCGAAGTCGCCCAGCGCGAGCATCTTAAGCTGTGCTCAGAATTAGAAATCCACGCCACAGAACTGTGTTTGATCAGAGTAGCTCCTCATTTTCGTGATGATCAGAGCACATTTTGAGGCGTGTTCAGCTTTCGTCTGCTGCCAAAGTTTTATTCATTATTATTATTATTATTAAATATGTTTTTATTTTTAGTCTTTTTTCATCGTGGAGCAATGCAGAGACTTTTTGCTATGCGTGTGTGTGTCCGTGGAAAGGGTGATGGGGTAGGGGGTGCTACTATCCTGACGCGATCATTGGTCATAGAAAAAGCGAGTCAGTGCACGCACGGCGAGGCTTCCCCCTCTGCTGAGCGCGCACGAGCAGCCGGAGTGAAATCTGCAGTAAGATGCGCGCAGAGAGAGAGGAGGAGGGGGGGAGATAGGTTCATCCATTAATCAGGAGTCAGTGCTCGATGCGGTGTGAGGAGAGCTATCTAACTGTACAGCGTAGTGCGACGCCTTCTCGCAGGGGAGCATTGAAAGGACTGCCCGAAATCTAATTATGGGACGCCACTTGCGTCAGAGGGCCGCGCGGTGATTGATGTTCCTTCCCGCGCGTGCTCTGCGCTATACTCACCCCGTGGCGCCGCCGCGTAGAAACCGCAGTAGTAAAAACGCTGCAAGTGGAACAAAGAGGAAAGTGACAGATGAGTTTTGCATAATGCTTTCCCAAACTTCCCCATTCATCCTTCTGGAAATTGTGACCAGGTGTTCGCTTCGAGGCAGTTCTCTTGACCGGATAAATGTTCCATTTGAATAGATATTTGTCAAACACCCAAGTCAGTAAATTGATGTTTGCCTTAGGTGTGTTTGGTTTAGCACGGGAGATGGCAATGAAAACATCCATTCATCTATTCACATTAGTCGTTTTCTCTTCTTTGTTAATCTCAATTTTCATCTCTGTTTGAGGACAGTAAGCACAAAGGAGGGTCTGGCTAGCATGTTTGCGGCACACGTCACTCTGACGGTGGGGGCAGAAAGTCAGGATGCAATCTGTCAGGCGGTCACCAGCCTGTAAAGAGCCTGTAAAGAACATCAAGCGATTCACATGTATACATAAGTGAAGAATTTCTCGCTCAATCCATTGTGTGCAGTTATTTAGTAGCATTTTATGACCATCTCATTTTATTTTTTACCTGGATTCAGTGTTCAGTATGCCAACAAAGGTCGGAGAGTCCTGTGTAAAATTCAGTTCATTTGCTGAGATCAGCGATGTGAAGCCACCTTCATGTCTAATACTTCAGCAGCTCACTGTTTTACTATGTGAAGGTTAATTGAAATCATAATGAGTTAAAAAGTTTCCACCTGACTGAATATTTTCTGGTGTCCCTGGCCTAATTAATGAGGACAATGAATTAGAGGACAATGAATTTGTTTCATATAGTACAAGAAGGTACAACAGCAACATACCAGTAAGAACTAGATTGACTATAGAGATCTGACTTTATTCAGATGCTGAGCTGAACAAACACACTCACGCCCTGTCTGTTGCTTTAAACTTCACTGGCTTGTTGAAAGTGAATATTTAAGTTGGATATTTTTACTGAGAGACATTGTGCAATTTGCTGATCATCATCATCAACCCACTGAGGCCTGGATTAAAAAATCCCATCAAAAAGTTAAAGGATGCTCCAGTGTCCCCTTTTTTGAGGAGCAAAAGGAGAGAGACAAACAAATACAAAGTGGTGGATTTTGACATGTTGACAAAGCCTAAAAGTACAGAAAGTTCAACTGAGCATTGCACTGATCATGACAACAGATACATACACATGTGAAGCTTCTATCAATTCACGATTCAAGCTTCTACAGAGAGACCTCTGCGTGTTTCTACAGCTACAAGCTCCAGCAGTCAGTAAACCTTCACAACTGTTAACTGGCCTTTTGGGATTGTGATCAAAAGGAATCAAGTGGAGTTTGCTTGTAAGATTTTAGTTATTTCGCTGCATCTTTTGTGTCAGTTTTAGGGAAAACTACAACAGAGAGGTATCCCTCTAACCGTCTATCAGAAAACAACCAGGCGTTAAATATACACATAGATAAGAGGTGTGCCAGAACAGGGCGTGGCGTTTCTTAATTTTCTGAGATTAATAAGGATTGAAACATTTTTTAGCAGGTTTCTTTTTTTTACACCTTTCATACACCTTTCATGCAATACAGTTACACTACTGTTAATTCTGGTAAAGTATGTAGTTTTTAGATGTCTCAGTGAGTCAGGAAAATAGAGAAAGCTCATTCTCTTGTTACATTGTTGTCCTGATAATTTCAATAATATTCATAAGAATTACCAACTCTGATCAGTGCTTTAAAATTTTTACTCTCTGTCGCCTATAGGCAACGAATCCAAATTCAAGGCTTGCTTTACTACCCATCATATCTATTGTCTCCACTATAAAAGTACTCATGTTGCATGTCTACATGTGGAACCACATGGGAGGTTCTGTATTATTTCTGTCAAAACTTAAACCTCTCTTGTGTAGCATCTGCAGAGCTTGGCATGTAATTTTATTCACATGATGTGCATGAACAAATGTTCACTGCAGCCATCTGTGGGCACCGTAGAGAGCCTGTAGGGCTCTGCACATACCCCTTACACTCACATATTGTCAACCAGCATGTCATACTCGCTCTCTAGATCTTATGCTCCTGAGTAGCATGCTTTGTGTTGCTGATTTTGATATTATCAACATCGAAATATAATTTAAAATTGAATAATATACAACAGAAAATTCCTTCTTCCTTTCACCCTGTGTCGTGAGACTATGACTTACTGAGTCTCATAGCAAGCACCTCCAAAGTGGACCTGTGTGTGCTTGCACGCATCTACTGTTTTCATGTGTGTGTTTGCCAGTGATTAATGAATGTTGCTGGATGGCGTCAGCGGGCCATGACAGCTCGACTGCAAGGAAATCATTTCTTCGCCCTCCGTGGACTGCTGATTCAGAACTTGCAGGAATTTTGCTGATTGCTAAAATCACAACATGAGGGTTGTTGTAATAATAACCCCAATAACTGCGTCATAGCAGAAGGCATGGGGAGTCGCCATCAGAAAGAAAATAAAAGTGGCCATAAGCGATATTAGCTGTTTATCGGAGGAAATGCCAAGGTTGTTGGTTAAAGTGTGGTGACTTATTGTATAACCATAGCTAATTTCTGACGTCAGCAATATGTGTATGTGAGGAAATGGCTTATAGATTGCTTCAAAAAGAGACTGGACATGTGGACTGGACTTTTAAGAATTATCTCTGCAGCCCAAACTATATTGAAAGACTTCTAAATGTCAGCATTAATGGCCATTTGCATAAGGAAGAGAACGGTTAGCCTATCGTGAATAATGAAATGTCAACAGAAGAGTCATGTCTTTCATATTCTGCATTACCATCAAGATGATCACTTTGAAATTCTTGGCGCACTTGGATAAGTGAGATGAGAGAAGGAAGAGAGAAAGAGAGGGAGAAAAAAAGGAGGAGGTGAAGAGAGATTGAGAGCCAGAGAGAAAGGAGAGATTAGCATGGAGACCAGGGATTACACGCAGACCTGGCTGTCTGTTATACAACATTATCCATTTCCCTCTTTTATAAAAACTTCTCTGAGCATCGCTGGACAGTTAGTTGATTGGCTATTTTCTTCTTGATCATTTTGGTGCAGAAACTCTCAGAGCATATCACGAAGTTTATCACACATTTTGACCTAGTCAGAGGCATCAAGTGCTCGGTTTGGAGGAGCAGTGTGGTTCGAAATGAGGCGAAGTTTGGAAGGAGGAATGTGTACTCACAGTAGTATACTGATTGGTTATAAAAGCACAGAATGTCATAGTTGACTAATAACATTTAATGTATATGTTAAAACCCAGTGTTACTGTGAGGTCCTTCACTATATACTATCTTGTTGAATTTATATAGGGCTCTTACATAAATAACTAAATATGTAGTTATTTAGTTATTAAATAGGATGCCAAGGTCTGGTGAGATAATCTACATAATCTGTTCCAAACCACATTGTGATCTGCCCTTTTTTATGGTAATCTTTTAAATAGTTTAAATCATTCTAGTTATGGCTAAAGTAAGTTTGATATTTAGAAAAAAAACTAGATTAGTTTAGCATGCCACCATCTTTTACCTCAGAAGTCAAATGTTGGAGCTGGGAACAATGTTAAACCTGAGTTAGCTGTGTTCCAATAATAATAGTAAGAAAAAAAAAGTCAGTATTTTGTTTTGCTTGATTACCAAGAGTACAATCCATAAACTTGCTACAGCAAGTTATGTGGCATTTTAAGCAAGTTACTAAGACACAGCAGTGGTAGTGTTAATGCGCAAGGCTGGTGGTGTAGCTGCTCCGACTTTCTGAGTGGTAAGTCCAACCACATCAGCATCTATAGTTTTTATGCGCCCTTGGGCTTGAATGACTATGTTGACTCAGGTTGAGTCTGGGTGCCTCATCTCAGCCACAGGTGCACTCAGTGTGAACTAGATGATAAGTATGTTGGGACATTGAGTCCACATCTGATCTATGTAATATTTGCCATAACTTATGTGTACACAAAACAGTAACATACCTGAGCCAAGGTATGTGCCAAAAGAGCCCAGATTAGAAACTGCGAGCACTGATTCATCAGACCTTAGATATTCCATCATCTAACCTTGTAGAATTCTTCACATTCCACTTCAGTTTGTAATCCATTTTTTCTTTTTGTCTTTTTACTGTAGGACACATGGAAGCAGTGTAAATTATGTAGTTGTCCTGTAGCCACTGAATTAGTGTTGTCTCTTTGGGAATTGTTGCCTTCAGGGCTGGGGGGGTAGTTAGTGTGTCATCATCTGCCTGTGCACAAAGTTAGTTAGGGCACTTTCGCCACATCATTTCACTGCTGCATTGCACCAAAATCTGCTTCATGTCGTTGTGGAGCCCCGGCGCTTATGTTCAAATGACAGAGTCCGACTGATGCTTTATCTAATGCTGCAGAGCAAAGGTGGTAGAAGCACAATACATCAACCTGCCATGGTCAATAGGGTACTTCACCCAGTCTCAACACATCATTGAATGCTTTCCACCCAAGAGGCTTCACAGAGAAATACAGAAGACGTGTTAAGGTTTTCATCTGCTCATAGACACAATCATTTCACATTACTGTGTGACTGCAGTGTATTGTCTTACTGATATGCGTACTAGAATCGACAAGGAAGTACTTATAACTCAGTGCTTCTTTATAAAATAAAAGAGAATAGCCATAGATACATTGCTCTTTCATTACTAGTACTTTTGTTAAGTAGATGCCAATGATTGCTCTTTTTCTCGAGGTCAGCATTGAAGTTAAGATGAATAAAGCAGTACTTTATTTATCGAGGATTTATTTACCATTAACCAAAATCTGTCAACGAGCCTTCTTTCTCATACAGCTGGCTGCTAAAACATCACCTGACCATTTGTTCAGTGTGACTCTATGATTGCCTTGTCAGTAATAAAGTGATGCTAAAGTGGCTTTGCAATGGAAAGTGATGGCCGAGAGGCGTTCTTGTGTTTCTCTTGCAACAGTGTTTGTGTACAGTGACTGCTGGGTGCTCATATGGCGTGGCCTTGTGGGTTGACAGGTCTTCTAAAATGCCCCACCAGCGTCATAGTACAGAGTCCCCAAAGGAGAGTCAGTCATACTAGCTGACATGTAATCCCAGCCTAGAAACATGAGCCAGAAATTAATCAACTTTGACATAAAACAGAGGGACAAAATCCACATTTTCAAGGATGTATTGTTTTTGAATGCATAACAGCAAAACATATAGTTATTGATATCTTTTTAGATTAATAAAGTTTTATCTGACTTAACAAAAATGTACACTGCATGCATAAAAACATATACAAACAGTGGTGCTGAAATATTACTCCTCATTGTGAAATCATACTTGTAACATGTTAAATGCTAACAAAACAAAAACAGGCTTAAAATAAAGCACCGTGCAAAGAAAGTATCATCAGATATACATGAATCAGCCGCCCCATTACTACCACTGACAGGTGAAGCGAATGAAATCGACAGTCTCATTACAGTGAAGTGTTCTGCAGTGGAAACCTTGGACTCCTGGATTCATGCAGATGTGCCAAATTCCACTTCATCATATCTACGCCCACTGAAATATTGTCGCAAATCTAGCCCACACCCATATGACAGTGCAACTCCTTAATGACAGTGTCCTCTGTAAGGATGGCAGTGCATACCAGCAAACTGTGAAATCTACTCAAAAATGGTTTGAGGATCATCACAGAGCCCAAGGCAATTATCTGGCCTTCAAATTCCCCCAGATTTTAGTCCACCCATGACATCCATGATGGAAAAGACCTGCTGCTAGTAGCCAAGATTCTGACATCACAACACAAGGGGTCATTCCATCTCAAATTATTATTTTTTTCAGATTTTAACAAGCCAATTATCAGATTTTTTTTTAATATATGTGTCCCAAATTACAAACCCTGATTTATTTTGACGGTAAGAGTGACCAGTGAAAATTGCAGGCTTTTATCTTTAATATTTTTTTTTAGATATTCATTCATATTCAATGCCTCAGGATATTTTTCAAAAAAGAAAAAGAAATCTTAAAATTATTTTATATATGAAGCTAAAACTTACCAGCTAAAGTTTCAGACTTTGGACCATAGCATTTTTATGCAAATTGGGGATGTTTAAGCAAAAACCTTTTCTAAAAATTTCCTCATTTGAGATCAAATGACCTAAAGGAGACACACACAGTATCACAAAGGAGATTCTAATGCTGTGACTGCTTGCTCTATATAATTTTAGTAAATTGTTTCACATTCTCGAATACGCCATATGGGCAACAATATTGAGCCACATTTCTTAAGCTTTGAATTCAGATCTATAAAATTAAGCACCTATAGACAGGCAGACTGCATGGCTTTTGTTTCAAAAAGCTTACCAAATTTGATTGTGGGATGCTGCCATTGCAACAAGTTAGTTTGTGACCAAGCACAGAGGCATGCATAAATTTACCAACACTCAGCTGATTCAGTTCAAAACCTCATCTGGCATTAACATCAGCACAACAGCTGTGTGCTGGAAACTTCAAGATATGACTTTCTATGGCCATCAAATCCTGTACGTGTAATGTGTATGTAGCCCAGTACTTTGTCATTTAGTGTACATGCAGGGATCACAAACAGCTAGTTACACTTTTCTAGCCACTGATGTCAGCACATCATGCTTCATGGTGTTTCACTGCTAAGGGTTTGTTATCAATTCTGTTTAGACTACTGCTGTCATGCCATCAATAAACTAATAATGTGCGAACAGATGATGTCTGAGAGCTGAGTACAAAGCACTGTGCTGAGTGGTACAACCCTGGAAATACTCTAGAAATACTTCAAGGGCATGAGTTGTAATTAAATGAAACGCTGACAGTAAGCAAACCATTTACTGTATTGCTTATTTGTGCACTTGCTTGGACATTGTTTTCTTGATGGGCTCATACAAATAGCTGTTTTTCCTTAAGTAGTTCAAACCGTAAATAGGAGCATATTACAGCAGTAATGTAGGTTAGGGATATTGTGCATTCAGGAATATCAGAGGATACCTCACTATCAAGAAAATTCTGCCAATAAAACATTTACTTTATATTTTATCCATAGCATCACTACTCACTAATATTTATTTTATGCCAGTAGATTATGTTTATGAGCATAACAGAACATATTTGAATCACGGTATGTTGAGTTTCTTTAAATCATCAATGCTATTTTTAGCTAACAAATTCAAACCTGCAAAATTTGGTCTCAGTGACTTTTTCCCCTAGTACATCATTTTCATCTCATTAGTAAACTGCACTTTCTGTCAGCATCAGTTGGGAGTGTAGCTGTTTCAGTGTGAAAATGTGCTTTTGGAGTGTGCCAAGAAATACTGCAGGCAGGTATTTGTGACTGACATTCTTTAATCAAGCTAAACTTGCTTTTTTCTGTCTGTCCCTGCAGGTTTCCTTTCCTGAGTGGTTACTGGACTTTGAATCTTGCCAGCCTGAGATCAACTGTCTCCACTACAGCACTGTCTAGTTACTGCAATCCAATGGAATTAGACATTGTTACTTAATCGCTATTCTTCTGGCTGTTGGCTGGTATTTCAGGGGTAATAAATTAGCATAAATCTTGCTCTGTCTGGGAATAGAAGATTAAAAAAAACACCTAAGTAACATATTTATTGCATCTGGTGGAATAAAAGAGCACTAAAGTTGAATTTAGTGCTTGTTGCCCTCGTGCCAAGATGGAGGAAACGCATAACAACAGGACTTCCTTGGTCAGAGGTGCCAAGGACATCGCTAAGGAAGCCAAAAGGCAAGCTGCCAAAAATTTCAGCAAAGCTGTTGATCGAGCCTCTGATGAATACTCAGCCCATCGCAGCTACAATCGTTTCCAAAATGACGATGAAGAAGAGAACAACTACAACAATTATACTCAACAAGATGGTCTTTATGCTGACAATGCAGCCAATGATGAGGACGGGGCCTCTAGTGATGCCACGGAGGGTCACGATGATGAAGATGAGATCTATGAGGGGGAGTACCAAGGAGTGCCTGCATACAATGATGGGAAGCCACGGGATGGTCAGGTGGCTCTGGGCCAGCCAGTGTCTGATAGCCTAAAGAGCTGCAAAGAACTAGAAAATGAGAGACAAGCAGATGAGGAAGAGCTCGCCCAGCAGTACGAGTTGATCATGCAGGAGTGTGGCCATGGGAGATTCCAGTGGCAGCTGTTCTTTGTTCTAGGTCTGGCACTCATGTCAGATGGAGTGGAGGTGTTTGTAGTGGGCTTTGTCCTGCCCAGTGCTGAGACAGACATGTGTGTTCCCAACTCTGGTGCTGGATGGCTTGGTAAGGTCTTTTTTTCTTTAAAAAAGATGTTATATTAAGAAAAGTATTACATTTTTGATATTATTCACTGAATGCTTTTGACATCTAAAGAGTTTCCCTCTCTCTTTACAATAGCTGTATTATATAGCCTCAGTCTTCAAAGAAGTTTGCATTTTTACAAAGTTACATTACAGAGTAAGAACATTACATTTTTACATTTTCACTGCTGAGATCACCCTACCATCAATGAGGAAACATATTTGTGAAAGTATAATACCTGAGGCCATTCAAATTTTTTCTCCAGTTGTACTGTTAAGTGTATCCTGAGGTGTGCATAGTTATGTATTCATATCCTTTACTTAATTAAAAGGTAAACTGAAAGGAGTATAGCTACACAATATGGACAAAGGTATTAGGCGGCATACAAATGACACCTACAGGAGTTGCTCAGCCATGGAAACCCATGCCATGAAGCTCCCATCATACAGTGTTTGTGCTCATGCTAATGCCAGAGGAGGTTTGGGACCATGCCGTTATTGAATCAACAGAGTGATTTGAACAGTCAGGTTTACAGCAGCTCTGTTTACATAGTCTGCCACTTCATGGCTGAGTTGTTGTAGGTATTTCTTCTTACAGTTGATTGTGGAATATCTAATAGGGAAGAAATATCACGAAATAACTTGTTGCAACAGTGTCATCTTATTACAGTACCACACTCAAATTTAGTGAGCCCTTTAGAACCATCAGTTCTTTCACAAGTGTTTTTAAAAGCAAACTGCATGGCTAGGTATTGAATTTTATGCACCTATGGAAATACCTGAAGTCAGGGATTTATACCTAGATATCTAATGTTACCTGACTGTGAACTGGTGGAGGTGTTCTGAAAATAACAATTAAGAGGCAAACTCCACTCCATGGAGTAGTCTCATATAGATCTGGATTTATCTGTAAAGCTTGCTTTAGACATGTGCAGGAAGTCTATGTCCTAATTGACATAACCAGAATCTCCTTTCATCTTCCTGCCATTCAAGTTGTTGTGTTATCCGTTGACCTGACATGTAGCTACATTTCTCAGAAGGTGTAAATCAAGTCACGTAGACGTTTGCGGTGCAGTTTAGGTCAGTGTGTAAGCAGGCGATGCCAGAAAGCAGCAGCCTGGGTTTTAGTCCTGCTTTCTTGTTCATCTCTATTCAATATAGGGCAAATGTCCATCCATCCACCTTTTTTAAAGGTCGCGGGCAGTGCTGAAGCCTATCCCAGCTGTCTTGGGGCGAGAGGCAGGGTACACCCTAGACAGGTCGCCAGTTTTCTACGGCTGAGCAACTCCTGTAGGTGTCATTTGTATGTTGCCTAGTACCTAACAGATATACACATTCGCACTCACATTCACTCCAATGGGCAATTTAGAGTTTCCAATTAACCTAACACCACTAAGTGCATGTCTTTGGAAGGAAGGAGGAAACCAGAATACCCAGAGAGAACCCACACAAACATGGGGAGAACATGCAAACTCCACACAGACCCCGGCTTGATGGTGGAATTGAACTCAGGAACTTCTTGCTGTGAGGCAACAGTGCTAACCACCATGCTACGGGAAATTGGGTTATAGAGCTGATGATTCATCTGTTAATATGACAGTCTTCATAAGAGAGGTTTGTGCGTTCCCAAGGAAAAGTGATACATCATCAGCATAATGGCTTATCCTAGAGTATTAATTTTTTTTAATACTAGTGGTGGTTGAGCTAATGGCAATGTTAGCATGGCAATAATTTATACAAACAATATAATCAAATGTCTTTATCTTTAAGACAACAATAGACTAGTCTTAAACATTACTTTCTTAACTTTTTTTAGATAAAATATAAGACTTTTCTTGGAAAGTAACACAGTTCAAGATAAATAAAATAAAACATATGGTTTCTATCATTTACATAGAGAGTATAAAGTGCATAGCTAATGTGACATTCTTCAGATTCTCCCATGCCATTCAAGCTCTCCTTCTGGCAGCTGATAGATAGACTAAACATGGACTAAATAGAATTACATTGAATAGATTTGCCATGTAGATCAATTCATTGTCACCCAAAACTGATATAGTTGAGTCAGCATCTGTGCCATATTGGAATATTGGATTGGGGCACAACTGAGTGAATGGTTGAAGTGCTTGGAGTGTTTGTAGTTTTTCAGTGAACTGTCTGAGATTTTGATTCACGTCTGATAATAAACTTAGCACAAAATTAATGAAATCTGTGTTTAGGTAAATATTTCTTTGTGGGAACAATTCTTCTTGGCAAAAAATAAACAAAAGAAATAATTGATCAAACACAAATTTCCTTACTTTTTGTGCTAAGTTTAGAAGTACAGTCATGGTTCTGATGATCTAATATAAAAGTTACAACTAGACTCGATTTCGAAGCACTATAATGAACTATCTAAAAGTCATCTAACATTGCTATCAGGAGACATTAATGCTTCTGTAAAGTCAGCTTTGTAGACATGGAAAGTAATCTTATTGATGCCCATAAATTGAGGTAAGATGGATAATGGCAGCTATAGACTCGTAGAAAGAAGTATTAGGGTGTTGACAGAATTAGTCTCATGATCTTAACTTTCACATGATTTGTGCTTTTAATAACATTTAATATGCAGAGAAACTAGTGGTGTGTGTGACACTTTTAGCCATAATCTCATTGCTTTAGAAATTGCCAGTGGGTTGTCATGACACCAGGTATTTGGATAGATGAGTAGGAGGTGTGTTAAGCTAGATGGATCTCTCCCACTCTAGGGAAAAGTTGTCTGTTTGTGTGCCAGTATGTATCTGTATGTTTAAATGTGGATGGTGTTTGGCTTTATCATTTCAAACACAACTATAAAAAATACTAGCTTGGCACTGATATTTTTCTCAATGTCTTTGTGCTAAATGAACGTTTTTGTCACTTAATAAGCTTCTGAAACAAAAAGTCATCCTTGTCTATTATTACATTATCTTAGTGTGGCTTTATTACCAGAAGTACACGTAGAAGAGAGTACTAACCTTATTTCTTGTTTGGGGGAAGAAAGACGATTTATTATTCACCCAGATTTCTCCTGTATTCTGACTCATCCCTCAGTGGGAGACAGGAGGGAAAGAATAGAAAGAATGAGTCATTTCACCAACTTGTCACACACTGCATAAATAAACGATGCTTATATGTGCTCAATTGTAGATATGCTTAAAAGAATAAACCTTAGTACTCAATAGTACTCAGTAGTGATTTTATCACAGATTCTCTGTGAAGGTCAGTGACTCTTGAAGTGGTCAGTAAGATAAGCTTCAGTGGAAGAAGAAACAATGTTAAAATGATAGAGACATCTGCTTATATTTGATTAAAACAGTAATGTTAGCTCATACATTGATGTGTATGTGAGGTCTGAATGAGTGAATACATATATATGTTATATGACTTTAAAAAATCTATGTCGCTCCCCTCACCAATTTTACATTAAAAATATCTCACAACCTTATAATATTGGCAACTTCCTGGACACATTTATTCAAGTGACTTTTTCAGTCTCAGCTGACTGCAGGTTGACTGCAGGTTTTCCACCTATTTCACATACAAGGGTCAGTACTACAGGCAGAAACATGGGTGCGCCATGGGTTCCCTAGTTTCACCCATTGTGGCCAACTTCTACATAGAAGAAGTGGAAAAGAGGGCTTTGTTATCCTACCCTGGAACACCACCATGTCATTGTTTCAGGTATATAGATGACACCTGGGTGATAATCAGATCTCACATCACATTAACTCGGTGGACCAACACGTCAAATTCACCAGGGAGGATATGAAAAGTGACAGGTTAGCCTTCTTAGACTGTGAGATTTCCATCAGTAATGGGGGACATCTGAGAGTTGATGTGTACTGTAAACCTATGCATACAGATCAGTATTTAAGGTTTGACTCTCATCATCCACTGGAGCACAAACTGGGTGTCATCAGGACGCTACAACATAGAGCGGACACCACCCCCACAGACACAGCGGCCAAGGGAAGCAGGGAAGCAGAAATACACCACATCAAGAAGGCACTGAGTAAATGTGATTATCCCAGCTGGACATTTGTCAAAGCTGGGAAGGCACCTAAAGAAAGCTCCAGCTGATCCAAGAGAGAAGGACGACCGCTGCCTAAACGAAAACCTGTAGTGATCCCTTATGTGTCAGGAGTATTGGAACAGCTGAGTTGCATTCTTTCTAAACATCTAAACACTTCTCTGTGGCTTTTAAACCCGAAAACATGCTGCGCCAAAAATTGGTCCACCCCAAGGATTGCGTCCCCCAACACAAACAGAGTAATAACCATGTATGCTGTTAAGTGCTAGGAGGATTGCCAAGATTTATACACCGGGAAACCAAACAACCTCTGGCTAAGCGGATGGCACAACACAGAACAGCTACCTCGTCAGGCCAGGACTCTGCAGTCTATTTACACCTACAGGCCAGTGGTC
>VURO01028025.1:0-24422 GCA_015108175.1 Pelvicachromis taeniatus
CAGTAAACCACATGCAATACTGTGGTTTACTGATATGTTTTCACGCGTTACAGGAGATTGTAGAGGTTACATTTTGTTCTGGCTCAAATTGTTTCTGATTTTTGAGATTTTTTTTTTTTCTTTTTCCAACATTTTTTTTTTGAGTCCTCATAATTTATAAATACAGCAGATTATTATGGGGCTGAAAAAACACATTTACTCTCTGGTCACATAAACTGCAACCAAATCAGTTTTACACCCACTCGAAGTGTCAAAATCTGAAGACAAAATCAGATTTTTGCTCAGCACGAGTTTTTTTTTTTCTTCTTCTCTGTAAATAGTAGTTTGAATCAACTGTAGTTTGAATGTCTGTGACGTAGAGGAGCAGAAACAGCCACTAGTATGTCTGATGTGTTTCTGATGAATCCTCGGTGGCTTCTAGCTGTGACTCCATCTGTGTGATAATAGTTTTCCATTAATGTTTTATTGTAAACGTTAAGTCTGAGTAAGCCCATGCACAAAGGTGTGGTTTGTACATGTACTTTCCACTTGATGTTGATCATACCGAAACTTACAATGATGTCACACTTTTATTCTTTTTTTTCTCTTCTTGCCTGTGTCATAAAGCTCAGTTACACACCCTCTGTACTTCCAGGGCCTGTTAATCTGAAAAAAATCATAGTATGAAGGTCAAATTCTGGCAGGCTTAATTAAATACACTAAAGTTACTGTAGAAAAAAAATCAGCTGATTGTGAGAAGTTTTTGTTTTATTTGTAACAACTCTGTGTGTCTGACTGTGTTTCTGGCACATTTGCACTTTTTTCCCTTTCTTGGTCTGAATTTTCTTTTTCCTGTAAGCAGTTATTTATGTTTTAGATAAACTGCTTATACATTATGTTTGCTGTTATTGTTAAAAACTCTTTCTGAAGAACAGATTTCCTCTGAACTTAAACTTCATGCATTTTGTGTGTCTGTGTAGAGGGGGAGCGCCTAGATGCCAAGATGAAGCGCTTGGAGGCCAAATACACGGCGCTTCATATGGTTCCACTGATAGAACGCCTCGGCACACCCCAGGTAAGAGCTGTCTGATGGTGTGTTCACTTTGCCTAGAGTTACTTATGTAAATACAAATGCTGGAGTGTTATAGGGCCAATTCACAAGCAGCAGGTGTTTGTCCCTAAAAGCCAATGAGAGAACTGTTTTCTTCCAGCTTAGAGCTGGAGTTAAAATATATTCAGAGCTTAAATAAATTCTCCAGCAGGACTTCATGAACAAATTTGTTGCTTGATTTATGCGTTTTAGCTTATGGACATCATCCTGAGGATGATGTCAGGCAATAATCCAACTTTTTTGGTTTAACTTGGTGACACACATGGAGGATGCTGACCGGTAGATGATTCTTTTAAAATTTCTTTCAGCAAATAGCCATTGCTCGTGAGGGCGACCTGCTGACCAAAGAGCGGCTGTGCTGCGGTCTGTCCATGTTTGAGGTCATCCTCACACGTGTGCGAGGCTTCCTGGACGACCCCGTGTGGCGCGGGCCGTTGCCCAGCAACGGCGTGATGCACGTGGACGAGTGTGTGGAGTTCCACCGCCTCTGGAGCGCCATGCAGTTTGTGTACTGCATTCCTGTGGGAGCCCACGAGTTCACAGTGGAGTGAGTGTAGACGCACGCACGCACATGCACGCTTCCTCTCACCTAATATTTACTGACACACCCTCTTCCTGTCCTCCAGGCAGTGCTTTGGAGACGGCCTTCACTGGGCAGGCTGCATGATCATCGCTCTGCTGGGACAGCAGAGACGCTTCGACATCCTCGACTTCAGCTATCACCTCCTCAAGGTGCAGAAGCACGACGGCAAGGATGAGATCATCAAGAGCGTGGTGAGTTTGAGAGACACGAGTGGGGCTGTTAAACACATCATACGTACACCTGGAGCGCACCATCTCAAACAGCAAATGTACAAAGACTAGAAGTATTTTTATTTCTGTTAACTGAAACGGTTTTCCACACCTAGCTGTAGTTTAATTTGAGTTAACTATGAAAATCTGTGCTGAAACTTCAATATTGATTGGCTTAATTAAGATTCTTACTGCTGTGGCATTGTCAGATTTGTGGTCATGTGTAGAGGAAGTTGCAGGGTAACCAGTTGGGAAATGTGGCCAAAAAGACTTGGCCAGTGGGACTCGGAGGAGGTCGGTAGGACATCTGCTCAGGAGCGTTTCTAAGCACAGGATAAACTGGAGGATTTACGAAAGGAAGCAAGATGGTTCTGTCCCACAGTTGTAAGCAACATGCTGTCAGTAACTGATGAGAACAACATGTAAGAGGTGACACATCAGGGAAATATCAGAGACTTTTCTCCTTCATGCCATAACCTACTGATATGATTTGAAAAATCAACAACAGGTTGTTAAACGCGCGGCCGAACTCTGAACTTAGATAATAAAATCTGCTGCTGGCGGCCTGCATGACGTACATTTATAAATAGTTAAAAAAAAAAAAAAAGTTGATAAAGACTAGGACCTGTATGAAATTTATCAAGGTGAGTTTAGGTTCACATGACTTCATCATCTGAGTCACTTATGATGTGCTGCCTTCCCCCATAAATCTGCAACTGTGGTTTGGAAAGCCCCCTGTGTACAGTCTCAGCAACACTCAAGCACATCTCGGTTGGTTGTAGGACTAGCCTTACTCAAGGCAGATACACATGGAGACACAACCAGGTCCTCAGGTGTCTAGCACCTAAGGCGATCAGCCAACTGCGAGACACATGCCCAGGATTGATCAGCCTGTGGTGGGCCTGCCTCAGCTGAGGGTGTCTTGTGATAAAAGGCCGAAACACCCTTTGAAGTCGAGGCACACAACTGATGATGTGTCGTTATCGTCTCCTGGTAAAGCTTCCTGGCTGCCTTGCCTCATAGCAGACTTTCTCCATTAGAAGCTATGCAGATATCAGGGATTGTAACATGTAGTCCTTTTATTGAATCTGTATACTGCCGTTTTGTAGCCTTTAGGGTGATGATGATGCAATCTGGCTTCAGTCACAGAAAGTCTGAATAAAGAGCGAGTTACACCAGATCGCATGGGACTCGCATTTAATAAGCTGTACTCCTTTTTTTAAACCTCTGTAATTAAGTGATACTTTTCTATAAATCCTTTGTAAAACACCACAGTAAGAACTGGTAGTGAAGTATGAGAGATGAGCTTGATGAGTTTCAGATCTCCCACCTCTGATTTTTGTCTAGGAGCAGCCAATAATGTCACGGTTTAAAGTCACTAAACAACTGTCAGACTACATCGTCATTGTTTCTTTCAGCTAAAATAACTTCCTACATTACTGTGAGAAAGCAACACTGAACTTTTTTTGTTGTTTTCTAACGCTGTTTCCCCTTTTAGTCCAAAATTATGAATGATTAATTTCACTGGAAAACAGAAAGCTAAATACAGCTCAGCGCGCAGCTGCAGAAGTCCGTCCTTCTGCTTCCTGAGCACAAACGTGTCGGCGATCACACAGGAGTTGTGAAATGAATCATTGCGGCTTCAGATGTTAGTTTTCTTCAGTTCTGCAGCACTCAGGTCCTTGCAGAGGCAGCGCAGGGAAATAAACTGCCAATTCAAATCAGAACTCAGATTTCTGTCAAAAAAAAGGACTTGAATAATTTATGTTGGACTCCGTTACTGAATGACTCCCTTCAGGATGTAGCAAAGAGCACAAAATGCTTCAGCGTGACCCACTGAATCATAAATGGACTTTTTCATAGTCGGTGAGGAGAAAAAAAAACAAGAGTTTTGAATCAGTTTTTAAAAAGCTGGAAGTGAAGTGTGCAGCACAATGAAAGAGAAATGGGCGTGATGTTTCTGTTGGCTCGGAGCTTACCTGGTTCTTAGAAATGTTCCTGTGGTTTTGTTTCTGTGATTGTTGATGAACTCTTTGTTTGTTGAGTATCGAGCATTGGTTGACACTGACCCAGCAACATTTCTGTGATGCATTCACAGGCATGTTGCGCAGAAGTAGGTCACTGAGAACCAAACCCACAGGTTTCACTGAGTACATAGAAAAAGAGTGTTTGTGTGGATTAAACAGATGAGTTACTTTTAGCGCTGCCGGCAGCTGGGTTTAACTTTGAACTGAGCCTGGCTAGCTGTGCCGTTTTCTTTTTCACCCAGCTGGATCCTCAAATCTAAGTGAAACACTGTTAAAGTTCATGATAAACTGTTTTATACACTGAATGTGTACAATTGCATACAACTTTCTGTTCTTCCACTGCCACTTGGTTCATCCATATATCAAACAGGGGAGCTTTTATTATTTTTTTTAATTACATGTGCCACACAAACGGGAGGTTTGAACAGCAGGTGCGCGGGGCTTCCTCACGTCTGTGGTGACTTTATGCAGTGCCACAGAAATAAATCCTAATGCCCAGGAATGAGTTGGCATTTTTCCCCGTTTTGAAGTTATTCTTATGTTCTACGACAAGCTACCAAGATATCAGGCCACCGAATGCACAAGCGCAGAAGCATCGATTGCCACAACTGCAATGTTTGTCTAAACTTCAGGTTTTTTTTTATATGCAACTGATGCAAATACTCTTAAGAAACTGCAGAGAAAAGTTACCTTGATGGATAAAATGTATCATAAACTTATTTCCTGTGATGATCCAAAAGGCCCCCAAGCTGTTGGCTATATGTGCACCAACCTTGCTAGTAGAAATTACCAGTTAACCAGTAAAAAAAAGGTCTTTACATAAGTGGCACCTGTTGTGAGTTTGTATTTCTGTGTTTGTCTCCCATTCAGCCTCTAAAGAAGATGGTGGACAGAATCCGCAGATTCCAAGTCCTCAACAACGAGATCTTTGCCATCCTGAACAAGTACATGAAGTCTGGCGACGGCGAGAACATGCCGGTCGAGCACGTGCGATGCTTCCAGCCTCCGATACACCAGTCTCTCGCCAGCAGCTGAGGCGGTCATCGACACTGTGGACCAGCGTGAAGTTTCAAACACTGTCCGCATCACCACGAATATCACCCTTTGGGTCTGAGGACATCACGTGTCAGAAGTTGGGCCACTTTTTTTTTTTTTGTATTCATTTGTGCCTTATCAGAAAAGAGTATTTCCCCTTTTTGGATATTCTTTGTTTTATACTTGCAGACAGAGATAGATCAGAGAGAGGAAGTAGTTTTATCTGACGTATTTAAGGGTTTGCGGTGGTGGGTTTTGAGGGTGAGCATTAATCTATTTTAAGTGTGGGTGATGGTAAATTTATATTTTCTACACTGTTCAACTTGCATGCTAAACATTTTAAGTGGAACTGAAGTAACAGAGCTCGTGCTCATGTTCAGCATTTATTCACTGTGCCTTATGTTTTAATCATTTAATTCAATAAATATGTAACGAATGTTGGTTTGTGTCCAGCTTTTAATGTAAAAACTGCAAAGAAAAACTTCAGGACTCCCAACATTAACTGCCGTTACCTTCAAGTATCACAACAACTCAAATCATAGTGAAGATTCCTATCAAGTCATATATACTTGATTAAGTATATATATATATATTTTAAAACTTCATCTGATTCATAGAAAGGAAGTCAGTGCATGAAGGTGCAGGTCCATAAACCCTTTTTATAAAACTTATTTACAGCGCTACAGAGGAATGAAATTAAGTTTAACTAGAGATGAATATGAGCCATGAGTCATATTCCGAGAAAGGTAAGGCAAATTAAAATGTTAACTACAATCCACCGGTCTGTCCACGCACCACGCCCCGGATCGCTGATTGTCTCAGCGTTGTCACGCTCCATGTCTACATCAGAGCCGCGACTGTCTTCTGGAATAAGGAGGTCCTCAGTGATCCATCGAGGACGTCATTGCGCCGTTCCTTCTGGAGACGCTATCAAAATGCGAAGCCATGTCTCGCTCCTCCAAGTCTCCGGTCGACTCGTCTAGCAGTTCGTAGGCTGTGTGAGATGCTATGCCGTTGGTTGTGGGAAATGCTCGTTCTTCCTTCCTCATGGACACGGCGAGCGTCGCCAGGCTCACGCTAACGTCTTTAAAGGCGTGGAGCAGGAAGATGCCCACAATGATTGTGAGGAAGCCACTGAGGGTGCCGATGACATCGTCCGCGCCCATGTGCTCCCACTCTTTGAAGAGGATGGCGGAGCAGGTGAGCACGGACGTGGTGAAGAACACGTAGTAGATTGGCGTTACAAGGGAGGTGTTGAAAATGTCCAGAGCTTTGTTCAGGTAGTTGATCTGCGTGCTCACGCAGCCCACTAGACCCAGGAGCAGGATCCACGCCAGTGGGTTTTTCACCACGCTCGCCCCAGCGATCGCTTCCTTGATGGCGATGCCCAGTCCTTTCACACAGGACACCGAGAGCGCCCCGATTACCGAGCAGATGGTGATGTAGACGAGGATGTTGGTCTGGCCGTGGCGGGGACCCACAACGAATATGAAGATGAGTGCAACGATGATGACGAGGGTGGCAAAGACAACGAACCCTGAGAAAGAAAAGAAGAAGGTTTGGAAATTTGGACGGGGAGCGTTTCAGGACTCAATGCAGGGAAAATAAGCATGGACATCCACACACTAAAACATCTGGAAACCATCCCCATTCTCAGCATCCATCATTTTAATGAAGACCGTCTTAATCTGATCTAATTCCAGGTTGCGTCCACGTTTATTTCCCTCATATTTTGCATATTAACATATTTGTTCATATCAGAGTTAGAGGACTAAGACTACTCGCAGAAAGAAACATCTCAACCATCTGAAATAAGAAGATTAAAATAAACAATACTGTGAAGTTATGCTCACATGACTCTTAAGTCAGGAAATGTTAGGGTTCCATCTTAATTCCCATTAAAAAAAAAAATGGATCTTTACAATTCTAAGATTAGATCTTGCTGCTGACGAAATATTCTCCATATTCAAATAATCAGAAAGAGTAAAGCTAACAATGAAACTAACAGTAGATACTAAATATTTTGATGCTTCAGATGTGAACTTTGTTGTGTTACAGACAACAATGAGAAAGTGACTCAAACAATTCCTGGTTATCACAGGGGGTATCCCTGGGTATCAAACTGGCTATCCCAGTTTCCATTTCCTGTCTGATGGAAATGAAAATGTTGCAAATACAGCATTTGCTGAATGCTCTTTCATACAAGTAACAATACATGCTTTAGTTGTTCAGAGGGTGTGGTTCACTGAAACCTGCTGCAGGTAAACAAAGAACCTGAACATTTCCTCCACCTAATTCCCTGGAGCCAGTTTCCTCAGTGAAACAGAAGAAAGATGCAAAATAGGTTAACAAGTTTCCTGAAAGATCAAATTACTTTTTTTGCACATTATATTGATCAGTGAGTACAGGTCTGTGAGCCTGAGCAGAAAATACTGTGATACATAGATACTTTCAGCTGTGCCTCTCTATTCCTAAGGAATGGCCACAGTGGAGGGATCTGCATGTGTGATAGGGCCTGGGACCAGCGTTTTGAGTGTAGTGGCTTGGGATCCTCTGAAGCTGGGTTTGTGCTGCCTTCAGGAATCGAACCTGAGACTTTTTGCATGTAAGGCAAAATCATGTTTTGGTTCCAGCCCTCATGTGAAGCTAAAATGAATATTTGGAGGAAATATCTATAGACACAATCTACTGAAGAATTTTTTTTTGTACCTGGGTCAACCAGCTTGGCAGCCATCTCCTCAAGGCTGTTGATCTCCTCTTCCTGCGGAGCGTGAATAACCATGGTAGTGGAGCCCAGGATGCTGAGCAGGCAGCCGAGCTTTCCGTGCAGGTTTAACCGCTCCGTCAGGAAGTATGACGACAGCACGGCGCTGTGACAAAAAAAAAAAAAAACCCCACTTCAGGTCACACACACACTTAAACAATCAAAACATTGACGTGGATGGGACTAATTCACACATGCGCTCATCAGTACCTGACGAGTACGCTGAGGGCTCCCAGCGGCGTGACCAGCGTCGCAGGAGCAAAGGCGTACGCTGCAAAATTGGCTGCTTCCCCAGCCCCCACTGCAAAAGGTTAACACACAGTTATTTCCACACATAAAGGAAAGTTGAACTGTCCTGTGACAGAGACATGCAAACACTGTAATACTAGCTGAGGTTTAGGGCATGTTGCAACAAAGGTAGTACAGAAAGAAAGGGTCTGGTAATGGGACAGTGCGAAAATATCTAAAAGCTAGCGAAATGAAGCTGGATGTAAAGTCTGTTATAATGAAATACAGTGATGCACCAATATACTGTCTGATTCACAGATGAGATGACATTTAGCTCATTTGTTATTACCAAACACTTTTGTTCATTCCCAGCTCCTTGTTTTTATTCTTGGGACTCTCCTAGAGTACCTCTGCATGATTCACAGTTCAAAATAATCCTTAATTATCTCACTCGTGCAGTCAGACAGTCAGCTGCCTGAAATAAGTCATTTCAGCCCCTTTAAGGGTACTTTCTGATCCCAGACTAGGAAAAAAAATCTGTCGTAAACTGAGGGTTCGAAGCAGTCTGAGCTTGGAGGGATTATTGTAAATACACTGAGCTTATCATTAGAAACTTTGGTCATGTTTAATATGAACATCCACCACTGAAAACAAGGTTTGCTTTAAAATCAAGTGTAAGCCTGAGATTGTGATTACTTAACATGATTAATCAGAACTTGGAGAACTTAAAAATCTAATACATTTTTTAAAAAAACAGTGATTTTTCCATGAATGGAACGATAACAAAAGTGAAGGAGACACAAAACAAGCCCTGAATGTGACAAATAACAGCAGCAGCAGGTCTCCTGTAAACATCAGCATGAGCCCAGGTGGTGCAGCCCCACATACAGAGCCTAATACCAGCTCCTAAAGCCACCTGTGACCTCAACATATGCAAATATGTTATCCACCAACTTTGGATAAAGCGTGATTCACGTGCATCTAAATGATCTCATTTCATTTTGAGCCACAGCGTTATCACTTACTTGATAGTAAACCTGCCCACCACAGCCACTCTTTCAGATATGCATGACCTCCCTGCCCTGAAAAGCAAAAGAAAAGTTTTCATTTCCACGTGATTCCTCATTTCAATGTCACTTGCATGTAAGAAAAACCTGAATTATGCAACTGCTCGCTTTGACTGCAGGTCAGGCGATGGACATGAACTGAAGGTTGAGCTGGGGAGCGCTGGAGTTAATGATTGCTAGGATTTAAGAGTGTTCATGACTCATGACATGCAGACACACACTTAAACACACCCTGCACAGGTGAGCAGAACCTGACAAGCTTGAAATGTCACAATGGGTAAGCATGTGTGGAAATACACCCTCACAGGGAGTGCCTTTACAGATGTAGGAAGACTGAAGTGCGCATCCCCTGAAGGTTTGGGGTGACCTGTAAAAACGCTCAGAAAAATGCCCCCTACCTGCCCGTGTGGACCCCTTCCTCGCCAACCTCAGAAGTCCTTTCTTCTTGAGGATAAAACTGCCTCCGATGAAGATGCTGGAGCTGACGGCCAGCGCCAGGCCGATGTAGAAATCATACTTGCCCCTATCTTGAGCCATAGTGCGGCTGAATGTGTTGATGCGGTCTGTCACATTTACCAGCTGACAGCGCAGGTCCTGACCCAGTAAGGTGCAGTTCTGTCCGACCCAGACACCTGAGATCAAAGCAACACATCACAGGCTGGAGTGAGAGACCCATAAAGACCAGTGTTTAACGTCAGCCCCCCAGCAGGGACCTACCGTGACCACAGTCCACTCTACACCCTGGAAAAGCATCACCTGAGGAGTTGGAGAAATCCATCTACCTGCTGTCCTTGCTACCTACAGTCTGCTCCCATTCAAACACATTCGAGTGACTCTCGGTAAAACCTGAAGGGTTTCTGGGTGTTGTACTGACATACATTCAAAAGCATTGTGCAACTCAGTCACCTGCTATGTAAATTAACTAACTCCAGTGCTCAAGAATCCAGGAAGTGATACGAAAGGGAGGCTCACCTGGCCACCATAGGTGAAGCTTAATGTCGAGCTAGCGTCAGCTGCTCTGTTTTTCGCGGGGCTGTTTTTGGTATTTAACTGAGTCTCCCCTGTGAGGACTCTAATCTATGCTTTAACTCACCGGCAGAAATAAAGAAAGCGTGTAAATGCTGCTATCCGCCGCTAGCCGCATTAGCTTCATTAGCGCGGCTTGCTAGCTGCCAGACTGGCTGGCTAACGCAGAGTGAATGAAGCCCGTGAGTCTCTTTCTGCCGCCTTTAACCCCGAGCTTGGATTATTACCTGCTCACCGCGGGCTGCTCCCCTCCACACACGCAAGAAGGCTCTCGCTGATGAAAAGTCTGCTTCCCGGCTCCGTGGCTGCGCATCACCTACTGCTCCCTCCGCCAGTGCGCACACGCCGAGCCTCCAGACGCTGATGCCGCACTGCGCGCCGCTCCTTCCGCCTCGCACCGGACACGCGGCCGGAGCGGTGTGCCCTCCGCCGGCGGGACCCAGCACCGCAGGCGGGACACTGTAACGCCGCATGACCCCTCACCACCTCGACCGGAACCGCAGATTTACTGGAAACTTCGTCACAGGTGTACCAGGGAAACCTGGCAGCGCTTTATCATTAAAAATTAAAGCAGTGGTTACCATGGTTAGCATTGTTAACTATGTATTGTTTCAAAAAACATTATATTTTGTTAATTTGAAAAACTAAATAAAACAAAAAAAATATATAGAGAAAATATCCTTAGTTATAGTATTTATTGGAATTATTTAATTATTTAAATTAATTTTTAATTTCTTGAGTGTGAATGTGAGACTGTGAGTCAGCTGCTTTAAAAAGACATGCCTTTCTATTGCCTTCATACAGTGATAATTACAAAGACTAAACCTAATAAAAACTAAAATTTCAGATTTTCAAACAATTAAAAACTAAACTGATGCAAGACAAAAACCTTCTGGAAAATAACTGAAACCAAACTGAATTTAAAAATAAAAAGTCAAAATGAAATTGAAAATCCCAAATTATAATAAGTTAAATTATACTAACTAAATCATTCATTTTATTGGAAAACTGCTTTCTAATCAGACAGGTCTCACTCCGAAACATTTTGGTGCAATTTTCCAAAATAATGTTTTTTAAATGTCATTCTTTGAAATCTGCCAAGGTGGTAGTCCACAGCAAGTAGCCTTTTTAATGGCTTGTTTTTCTTTCTCATACCTATATATGCGTGTTTATGGCAGACATTATGGATCTTTTAATGTCATTAATTAATTAAGGTTTTTAAAAAACATGCAAATGTTTGTCTTTGTTTCTAAAATAAAGCCATAAAAACAGTTCAGTGCTTAACAAGTTTGTTAAACCACCAGCCAGCGTAAGGTTCATGCCACAACTGGTGTACATGAATAGTATTGGTAATTACCAAAATCATATTTATGTATTTGTAATAAGTAATCCACCTGTATACACAGGATCTTTAATTATAATATCGAAATACTAAAAATACTTATTTCTCAATGAATTTAAAAAATTTCTCTTTTACAAAAAAGAAGAAAACACCTAATAAAACATATTTTTTAAGATGCCAAATGAAAAAATTGTTTTTGCTTTCATTCTTGATCAGAAAAATTGTTTTTTGGTTGAATGCTGTGCTCGGACAATTTCTGACTTCTCAGAGGAGTCCATTGTGCTGGCTCAAATTTTCTTTATAAAAACGTGAATAGATCATAATATAATTTTACATTTTAAACACGTTTTTAGTTTTATGAGAGGTGGTCTAATAAATTTGTTTTTTTTAAACCCGTCTCAGAGAAACATGCTCCATGCTCCTCAGGTGTGTCCAAACTTTTGACTGGCGCTGTACTTCACATTAAATTTTTGGACAGGAGCCTCCTTCCCTTTAAATAACAGAAGACAATTAAAAGCTGATGTGTAAGCTATTTACGGTAAGTTGAATTCAGTTGATCTTGTGTGATTTAAAAGTATTAATCAGTGTCCCTTTTAGAGGATTATGGGTTATAGTCAGTTGCATTTACAGTGGATATAAAGAGTTTGACACTGAGATGTGGAGGCACATCTTCTTTGGGTTTAAGTCTGTTTGTTCTTCTGTGAAGAGCTTCTGATGATGATCACATGCTGGTATGTTTTCTCTGTGAGTCGGCGCGTTAGTAATCCCAAGGGGAATGACTCATATAAATAACCAGGCATAAAAATAGAACATTAATTTATTCAAGTTTTAATGTATTCATGTAAACAGCGAGTGGCCACAGAAGAGAAGGAATACGTTACAAAATTCTCCTTTGCACAGAATACTCAGTCGTCCTTCACACAGCTGAAGAGGCAGCTTCTGGAGTTACCCTCAATAATTTACAGGTGCCCTGAACTCACGGAGGTAATTCTAAGAACTGAGACAGCCTGTAAAAACCTGATGGGCAAGACTTTGGAGGAAAGGAAGCACAGCTATTTACACAGCAGTGACAAATTAACTGTCGGTCCTCAGACCACGTTTAAGCCTGTAATGAAATGACTCCAGCGCTCTTGAGACATTTTCAAGCATGAAAATGTTCAGTCAGTCTACATGTCCTCAAGCTTTTCTTTTTCTTACTTAAAAAAAAAACAAAAAACAAAAAAACAGAATTTGGAGCACTGGTGCGATAAGGAGACTGGAAAGTGGTTTTTAACATTCCAGGCTTTGATTTGCAGGTGGCCACCTGCTTGGGCTGCTGCCCCCACGACCCGGCCCCGGATAAGCGGAGGAAGATGGATGGGCTTTGATTTGATTGAAATTTTTTGCTTCTTTTCACTAAACAGTGATGTTTTACTGTGACTCATGGACAACACACCAAGAGCAGAAAAAGAGACCCCGATTGTTAATGTTTCTGAACAAAATCTCTGAATTCCATATTCCCAAACCAGATGTTGATTTAGCATTTGTTAAAGTTCACTCACTTGTAGATAAAGGTATTAGAAACACAGAGAGAAACATTAAAAATATATTCTTCTTTAAAATAAAATACAAGGTGTCATGAGATCATTCGGCTGATTGAGGGTTAATGAAATGAAAGCGTTACTAGTGTTACTTCAAACAAATTTAAGTTAAGATATATATAATTAGTTTATTTTATGTTGTTTTGGTCATTCAAACTGGAGGTAGAAAAAAGTCTCAGGAACTCAAGTTTGGCACAGAAGTGATGTAAAGGATTAAAAGGCATCTGAATCAGTCTGACTTTTCCTCTTTTTTCTTCCATGTAATCTGCGCCTCCTGGGAAATGTGCAATAAAACAACCCCGACGCACACCGTGGTTAAAGCACACAGTATGGCGAGGCAGTCTGTTACAGTCAGCGCGGTCCACTCCTTAAAGAGAAGACCAGAAGCTAAAATCACGGTGGACGTGAACGTCACATAGTAAATCGCTTCAAATATGTTGGAGCTGAAACACTCCAGCGCCTTGTTGATGAAGAAGAACTGTGTGAGGATACTGACAGCCAGCGTGCCCAGCAAGCCTAGGAAGAGCGCCCGAGCCCTGCCGTTCGACGGGCCCGCACCGAATGCGTCTGGGACCGCCAGGCCGAGGCCTTTGCTGCTCGGCACCGTGAAGCTTCCCAGCAGGGAACATATGGCTACGTACACCATGATGTTTGATGTGCCACGAGCCGGAGCGACCCACACGATGAGAATGATCAGCAGCAGGACCACCACAAGGGCGTACATAACAAACACTACAGGACAACAAGAGAAATGATGAGTTATTTTAGGAGCAGGTGTATTACACACTAACTGTAGCCCTTTTTACTGCGTGCAAAATAGAGGAGTGTGTATTGGTATTTATTGACCCACAGAAAAGCTTTTGAACACAACAGATCAGTCAGATGAGGAAGTATATACACATATACAAATATACTGTTGGTGTAAAATACAATGAGTGATTGAGTGCATAATCTTGTGACTGAAACAGCAAACAAAGAGCCCCTCTTTGATACCTCTGTCGAGGAGCCTCTCCTCCAACTCGAGCCTTGAAGTTGCCTCTGCTGTCGGGGCGTGAATGATGAGCACCACAGCGCCGCAGCAGCATAAAACACAGCCGAGCTTCCCCAGGATGTTTAAATGCTCTTTCAAGATCCAGGAAGCCAACACAGCCCTGCAACACCCAAACGCACAAGTTCAAGAAATTCAAGTGTTTAAACAGTTCCCTCTCTTGTAGAGTTTAAATGATGCAGCAGTATCATTTAAAACAAAGTTATGTAATAACAAAGTTATGAGCTTTTTACTGCCGATCTTCAACTTGAGATATGTTACCTAAAGTAGAAGATTTCAAACTTCAGGTAACATACCTGTCAGATGAGAGTTGTGGCAGCAATAAGGATTTATGTCTTAAAGTACAACAGAAACAACTGATTGGACAACAGGACGAAAAGTTTAACCCTCTCAGGTTTAAGTAACACAAACATTCTGCTGTCAGAATTCGAGATTTCTGTCTTTTAATAACCGTTTTCCCAAGACAGTGGAATAACTCATACTTCTAAAACTATTTCAGAGTCAGAAAACTTTATTAAGCAGTGGATTTAAACATGTTCCTCTGTGTATACAAACAGAACAGCAAAAGAAAAAGAACATAAGACACGATATACGCCACACAGCAAGATTAAACATCATATGACGTTTAAAAAAAAAAAAACAAAACAAAACAAAACATGGCTGCAGGGACCTTATGACACCGGCCTGAGTATAAATGAGCAGCGCAGCATACGCCATCTCGTATGATAGTGCAAACTTTATATCCAACTGCCTGAGTTGAGATCTGACACTGTGTGGTGCCAGTTTTTTTGTTTACCAGGTCAGTAACCCGTTTTTACTGACATGAATGTGTACCAAAATATGATGCTGTAAGTGTGAACATCTGGTCTGGTTTTGTGGCGAGTCACAGGAAGTGTTCCACAGAGCTCACTACCAGGCCCCATCCTATTCACCTTTTAAATTGATTTATTATCAATAAAAAGGCCCTGATTAGATCCAACTTTAACCACTACAACAACATCTGGGGCTCAAGTTTAAAAAAGTATCGTGGCTTTAGGCCAGGGGTGGGAAACTCCAGGCCTCGAGAGCCAGTGCCCTGCAGGTTTTAGATCTCAACCTGGGTCAACACACCTGACTCAAACAATTAGTTCATTACCAGGCCTCTGGAGAACTTCATGACATGTTGAGGAGGTAATTTAGCCATTTTAATCAGCTGTGTTGGATCAAGGATGCATCTAAAACCTGTTCCCCCACCCCTCCTTTAAGCACTACTGGGTAAATAAAATGGTGCATCTAGCTTCTCAGCAGGGCCAGATTCAGCTCCCATAGTTACAACAGACAGGATACAAGCTGCAGGCTGTGCAGGACAACACACATACACTGCGAGGCATGAGCAGGTGACTGAGACAGTGTGCAGGAACATCTGTGCTTCATTTTACCACCGTTTCAAAGGACAGTCACTTTGATGTTTAAGCTTGTGTATCGGCTCGAAAGAGATCATTTGAATCCAGAAAGTGCTCCTAGTGTTTCCGTACATTATTTATGGGCTTGAAAGTCATGGTAATTTTGGGCTTTTAATTATTTCTTTGAACATAAATCCTTAACGACTTAAAAAAAACAAAAACAAGACTTGGGTGCACTCACTTAAATCTTTTAATAACTGATGCTGCAGGTTTTACGATGTCCTTTAACTTGATAAGGCCAAGGACTGTTAACTTCTTGTTAGTGGTCATGATTGACTTTGGTCGTTTCTGTTTGCCAGCAGGATTTGTTTGACAACACTCATTTGAGTATGGGTCTCAAACTCCAGTCCTTGAGGGCCGGTGTCCTGCAACTTTTCCACGTGTCCCCTGTTCCATCACACCTGAATACAATTAGGTCATTAGCAAGACTCTATAGAACTTGCATGCTGAGGTGGCAATTCAGCCATTTGATTCATGTTACAGCAGCTAATGAGTGAATGAACATGGTGCAATATCAGTACTTTTAGAAGTATCTTTTTCCAAACACTTACATTTACTTGAGTAGGGTTAGGGGTTGCCACTTCAGCATGCAGTCAAGTTCTATACTCTTGCTAATGACCTAATTTTATTCAGGCGTGTTGCAACAGGGACACAGAAAACTCAGCGAAGATCTAACAATAAGAGTTGTAGTTTTATACAAGTTGAAAGGGTCTCTTGAATCCATTTCAAACAACTGTAGATAAGTACAAGTTACTCAGATATGTCACCACTTTGTTAAAATCTGAACAAAGACCAAAACTGTCACCCTCGGATGAAAGGAAATTGGTTAGTATGTTCGAGGAACAACCCAGGAACCATCAAGGCTCAAGCATGCCATGAACTGGAAACTGCTGGAAAAACCAGCATCGCAATACACAGTGAAGCAAATTTTCAGTGCTAGGAAACCAAGCAGATTAAATTAACTTTACCAAATATACCAAGAAGCATGGTCAAATATCCAGCCTGAATTATGCCAGAAGCTTGTTGGTGGCTGCCAAAAGCATTTGGTCAAGGTGCAGCTTGCTAAAGGACATTAAGGCAACTGTAGTGGTGGCACTATATGGAGTTAAACCAAATATTAGTGGGGTTGCATATATATATCGTTGGGCTATATATATCGTTACATTAAAAATGTATGCTGTACAATCATTTCACTGTAGAGAAAGAACAGTTGGAAGAAAAAAAAGTATCTATCCCAAAATGACCATGACATCCATGCCCACGAGTGGATAAAAACTTCTTTATGTTTGTAGTTTAGCACCAAAACATTCCACGTGGAGCTGAATGCTTAAGAAACAAACAACCAAATGATGAGCTGCTGAACTCACCCAAACAGCACTCCCAGGGCTCCCAGAGGAGTAACTACCACCGCAGGGGCCACGTTGTATGCCAGGAAATTACCAATCTGACCTGTAATCACTGCAGAGATTCAAAGACAGGTGTGTGAGACATATGATTTTCTAAATAACACACCTAGTCTGTAAATGATACTCACTGCACAGTGTCCCACTCCACCACACCACATCTGTGAGGTACGACCTTCCTGTTGGAGTACATTCAACACTTCAGTCAGTCTCTATTCTTCCACAAACAGCCACGTTTACTGTTTCTGTCCTTTACCTCTGTGGCGGGAACGTAGTATCCCTTTTTTCTGCAGCACAAATGTCGACCCATTAATGCAACTTGATATTATAGCTATTGTTATTCCCAGATTTTGAGAAGAAACTGCCGACAGTCCTGAGTCAGAGGCCATTACTGTTGCTCTGTTTACTTCCCGTTTCTTTGAGCCACAGCAACATCCAGCGGACATTTCAGCTTCACGCCAGGACAGCCCCGCCTTTCCTATGTCCCGCCTCAAGTCTGGAAGTAGCGTTTATTTTATAACACCGCTCTGTGCGCGCAGGGCGGCCGCATTGGAATCAACATTCCAGCCCGTGGGTACGCCGTGGTGATACACATGCATCACACTGAAGCAGGCAGTTAAAACTACGTAATTTGTTTCCATGTCTCGTGCTCTAGTTCGCGATCCGTCAATCAAGCCAATAATGAAGGTCTCGTTAATGCAGCAGAGCAGCTGAGGGGACGAGAGCAGATTGAGAAGAAACCGCAGGTAATTTACAGCGTTGGTGTAGAAAACTGACATGTTCCCGTCTGTGTTACTGAGCTCCGTGACCGGCTGCGAGTCGCTCGGTTCGGTGTCACCTCACAGCAGCTCGTTTATCAGCGCCTACATGAGAGCTGCTTTAGCACAGGCTAGTGCTAGCTGGTTAGCAGGCTGATTAGCTTTAGCGCCGAGCTAACGCTGCCCAGCGTTAGGTAGAGCTTTATGAGCTCAGTGATGCTGTGTCAGTGTGCCGTGTTCTCTGACTGCTGTCCGTTATCATGTGTGGGGATATAGCGTCAAAACGTCAAGGTTATCACTGCTTTTGCTAGCATGCAATGCTGCAATCTGCTGTTTTCCTCTCAGCGTTCCATGTAGCAGAAACATCTCTGGCCCCAAATCATAATCACCTTCATGTTATTTAACGTCATTCAGCGCCTTATTTATGCTCCGATTAGGTTGTAATTATAACTACCCCTGTTATGGCTGAGTCTTTCATGTATTATGTAAAGTTATTTTTCAAACCCAGCTATTAAAGGTCAACCCACTTACTGCCTAATCACATTTTTATGCATCATCTGTCAGTGAATATTCGAGTCCAGGTTTCCCATTAGCTAGCACGCTTATTCATATTACCTGGCTATGGAGAGCTTTCCTCGCTGTCACTCTCCACACAGATGAATATTAATATAAAAGGAAGTAACATTAAATTGATATTAAAAGGCTAAACTAGTATACTTGTTGGGGTATACTACTTTCTGTGTCTGTCTCCCCAATGTGATGTTTGTGTAATGTATATATGGTCGCAAGGGGTCCAATTTCACTGCAGGCAACTGCAAGTGACAAATAAATGATTGCTTCATTCAAAACAGCCAACAAAACTGAACTTAACTCGCAAAAACAGACCTTAATAAATGCAGAATGGCAATAATGGCTAGTAGGGTAAAATAATGTAAAGTATATGTATAATTAAATGTAAAATAGAAAAAGGTGAAATAAAATATTCAAGGGGTTCACCACAGCAGATAGCCCCAGCCCTGCATGTTTGATTTAGCAGATTTCTATGACAGATGCAATTCCTGATGTAGCCCAGTCTCCTTCTGGAATTGTCCAATGATCTTGTCAGACACATATGTAAACCTCTTTAGTAGAGGTTAGTGGACATATTGGACAAAGGATGTTGAAGATAAAATTGTCTGGCAGAAAGAATAGAGAAACTTCAAATGACCTCATCGTGGATGTAGTGAAGAAGGACATGCAGAGGGTTGGCATGATAGAGGATTCTAGGGATGGAGTGAGATTGAGGCAGGTGATCTGATGTGGCAACTGCTAAAAGAAGAAAAACTGTTTTCTTCTAAAAAGCTATTGTGTGATGGCAGTGATTTAAAGTAGATCCCGAGTTTGTCTCAGTAAAAGTAATTATTTAAAGTTAAAATCTATCTGATACCTAGGAGTTGGCCAGTTTGGGCATCGAGGATGGTGATGTGGTTTTATTAAACATCATTTAAAAATATATATAATTAAATGTACTTCTTGGTTGGGGAAGGCTAGACTGTACAGCCTTATTCATTTGTGTGTGAAAGCACAGCTCAGAGTCAAAGGTCACATTCAAATTGGTGCTGGAGGGCAGATTTTCAAGGTTTTTGTTCAGGTTCAAGGTTCCAGGTCAGATTTGGAAGGCAGAATGAAAGAGCTTCAGATCTGGATTCTTTGAACTGAAGAAAGAAATGCATTTTTGTAATTAAATAGGCTAAATGGAGCATATACCTGTTATATGCTCCATTTAACAGATATATTTATATACCTGTTATATTTTATATATATTTATGGATTGTCTAACGGATAAGTGCAGGTATTACAGGATCAGGCAGCACAGCAGGAACAGGTGTTTTGCAGAGGGTGGTCAGGATCAATTTATTATGTATGCACAGCCACAGTTATTTGGATGACTTCTGTATCAGCCAGTGAAGGAATCAGAATAGTGAGATGATTCCAACTGAATTTGAATGGCTATGATGGAGGAGAAGTAACACAGACATTCAAACAGCTAACGGAGACACTCCTTTGCAGAAATATGTCTGCGATTATACCACATTGCAAGTAAAGCAAATCCACTCAGATTCACGTTCCTTTCCACCTGAAAACTCTTGAATACAAGTAATTACTGTGGTCTAGGAAGTAGGGCTGGGAGATACGAGGAAAATCTGATATCACGATATTTTTTTGGCTATGTTGCAATACCACAACATATATATCACGATATGTCTTGAGCCCCAGCGCCTCCGGTAACGTGGGCGCTGGGTAAACCATTTCTACAACCACCAAACACAGCGAAAACAACAAGCAATTAAAAGAGCAGTTACGAAATTTCAAGAAATGTGCCTAAAGAGAAAAAACGAAGCAACGAACTTCATGAAACCAAACAAACGACGCATTGTCTAAAAGCAGAGATCTCGCAGATTTCCTAACTGCACCGACCAAAATTCACTGACCCAGCCACAAATATACAATAACACTGAATGAGTCTTACCGTGCCGATTCTCTCGCCGATAGCTGTTGTGTCACAGCTGGTTTATTTAATGTTTTCTTCAGTGTAGGAAGACCTTCACATGCGGAGTTTAAAACATGCTTAATTTTGGAGTGGATGAATTTTCAGCTGGTGAAATAATTTTATGGTACTGCTACCTTTTGCAGTAATAGTTTTATGGCATGTTTTTCAAATTACTGCATTTTGTTTGACTTCCTCTTTGTGCAATCCAAACGATAGCGAGTCTGACACTTCCTCTATCGCCATATTTTTCTCTATGTGGTAATATATAAACACACATACTCAACGCATTCTGCCATGTAGAAAATTTTGTGGTTGGGAGCAAGAATTAATGATGCATTCATAGCGTGTGGGAGGAAAAAAAACCTCACAGTGAATTACTTGCAGACAGCTTATTTCCACGGCAACCTATACCTATAATGTTACAATAAAGCCATTTTAACTATCGTACGTGGAAAAACCTGGTATTCGATATATCGCTCACCCTTACTAGAAAGGTTTTCTTGAAATACATGAAAACTGCTCTCACTGTGTTCCCTCTCAGTCTTTGTTACCTCGCTGAACTCGTTCATCGAATTGTCTTCACATTCCTAACAAAAAACAAATCGGCAATAATCGTCAGGATAAAAATAGAGACGTTTTCATGATTTTACTGACTTCACCTGGGATGAAGTCAATAAAAAGATGGTATATGAAGGGACAACTTGAAACAAACCTGGAAAGTAAAGTTTTTAGTTGATGGTCATAAAGCTCAGCCCTTCTTTATGTACCTACATTGTCATTATTTGTGGATTCCCGCCTTGCAGTGACTTTATTAAATTGTCTTTTTATAGCAAACCTTGTTGCATGGTTTTCTCGCAGGTTGGCTGCGTTTGCAGCCCAGAGAGGAGAGGGGAAGATGCCTTCTCCATCATTTACCCTCGATGCTCAGCTGAGATTTCATGACAAATGGCTGAAGATAGACCTGCAGGTATGTACAAAAGAAGGAGGCAAAGACACAAAACAAAATTTATCGTTTTTAACAATAAACACCAAAACCATTTGTAATTTGTTTTGGTGTTCGTGTCAGTTTTTCTTTCATATGTAGTAGTTGGTGTTTTTCTGCAGCCTGATTTTGAGAAGTTCAAAACAGAAAAAGGGTCCATTACAATAATACAGACAGTTGGCTCACAGGGCAGTAAACATCTGCAGCAGAGTCTCCTGAGATTAGTTCAGACTAAAACCAGAGACATTTCCTCTCCATTTTTATTTTTAAGGCTTGAGTGAAATTGCTCTGTAAATTAGTTTGTGCCTCGCACATGCATCAGAATGGATGAAAATTACACTTCTGATTTTAGGCCTGAGGCATGGGGGATACAGAATGGCTCTATAGAGGCCACTATGAAGGTAGAAGTATACATGAAGCCCTGATTACATATCTGCAGTCTTTGACCTGAAAGCTGCATCAGACCTCATTCAGATGATTATTGTTTTTCATGTTCAGCCTGTAATAAAGTACATCACCAGAAAATCTTTTTTCTTTTCTTTTTTTTTTTTAATGTCTGAGTTGTGCAAACAAACCCTCGTTGGTAGTAATTATGAACTCTTTCAGTGAATACATGACGAACTTAACAGGCTGCAGTTTCTCGACCCCGAACTTGAAAATGAATTTGGATCATCCAATCAGGACTTGATTTGAGGAAGGCCATCATGTTTTCCCACCATCAAAGCATTTTCAGCACTGAAGAAAGTGCAGCTTTAGTGTTATACGTCTGCTTAGTGTGTGAGCTAACATGAGTTTCAAATCTGTCTAAGCTTGTGAATCTGTCTGAGCAAAGCAATGTCATGCATGTGTGTTATAGCACTAAGCGGATGACACAGATGTGTTTTTTCTTCAGTCGGTTGACACTCAGAGATAAAACAACTACTATTGTACTCCTGAGTTGTGAAAGCTGCACAGATAGATGAAATTGTTGTTCTCAAGTAAATTACTTCACTGCTGGAAATTTTCCTTTCGCTGTGGATAAAACCTTTTTTGAGGTGGTGTCAAATAAGTCTCCATGCAGCATTAATTAAAGCAGAGCTTTCTGCACTGTTTTTCTTCCCTCTTTTGGCAGCGGGCTTTTTCTCCAGAGGGTCTGAGTGAGATGTGGAATGAGATGGTAAAAGATGAGGAGATAACATTCAACGGAGAAGAATCGGCTCACCCAGGTATTTATGTGTGACATGTGACACCTATTTCCACGCTGTCTGAGGATTGATACCTGAGACTGTGACGGGCAGAAGTACTTTAACCTTGCTGCTGAGGATGAAGGTTAATGTCCTAATCTCTTCTGACTCTTTATAGAAGATTGCACTGACTGTTTTGGAGCTCAGAAGAAGGATGAGCCCAATGACAAAGAGAAGAAAGAAGAGGAGGAGACGTCAACATCTGTGCATCACTCCATCATTGAGACATGGGACTGGGGGCGGCAGCCAGGTGAGAAAACTACCTGAGTGAGTTTAAAAGTTGGGTAGCTGCAGTCATTCCTGCTGCAGTCACGTTCTCCCCCTGTGACTCCTGTCATTTTATGGCCTTCTGTTTCCAAGTAGGGTAATTAATACGACACTGACAGCAGCGGGTTTCGTAACACCTACATGTCGACTACATAAATCTTGTTTCAGCTAACGGCTCATCTCTCGCTGTTTGTCGGTCTGTTGCCCTGTTGATATGAGTGTGTTTTCTGGCACGTGAGGTGTGGAAACTGAAATGACAACCTAAAGTCTGCTGGTCTGAGTGGTTATTTTTACCCTACAGAGTTTAATCTTAGTTGGCATTACGTCGCGGTTCACAGCGGGATACCATCTCTCAACCAGTTTGTGTTTACTGGTGGGGTTGGGTGGGACGGTTCATGGTGGCAGGAGATAAGCACTGAGCAGGCTGATGGGGGGGCGGCAGTGAATACAGGTTTTGATACTGTCTACTTGTTGGTTTTTTTTGTTTGTTTTTTTTCTAATTATTGACTGAGACAGGAAGTTGGACTGGTGTGTACAGTGAGTGTAACTGGATCACTGCATGGACAAGTGCTCTGTCATTGATGCTTAAAGTTCAAACAGCATACTTCCTGCTTTCCCATTGTGTGTTTGTAACTTCCTAAGCTGTTGTGTTGAAGTCAGGATGCTGACATGTGAGATCTTTGCAGGTTTCCTCTCTGTCCCTTGTTAGATTTTTATTAAAGATGTGATAATTTCCTGTGAGTCTAATATTTCTTCAGCTGTGAGGAATGCAGACTGAGCAGAGAGTCTGACTGGGAACCATATCTGTTCTGACAGCTGAGCACAGCTGACTGCTGTGCGGCTCATACAACCTCAGGCCAGTCTGGCTTACATAAAGCTTAAGTGGATTTCAGAACTGCTATTTTGGCCCACTTCGCCTTCCCTGCAGCACTGTTGTATAGACAAAAAAGGTTTTCTTTTGAGCCAGATCAGAACTCAGGACCCACTTTGATGAAACTCAGTGGGAAAACATTGCGTAAAACATGTTTGTTTTGTAAATAATGGTCATTTGATGAGCCTAAAAGGATGATTATCCAGGATGTTCACTGCCTGATGATTTGCCAACTATAACTTATTAGACAATGAGTCTATTTGCTCGTTTCACTCAGGTTTTTATTAGTTTCAGTGTTTTTGTTAGTCCATTCATTGAGCCAACCGTCATTTTCTAGCAATTATCTGGGTCTGTGTTTTGGGATCAGCAAACTAGATGAAGACCTCTCCCTGGCCACCTTCTCCAGCTCTTGCAAAGTGTCACCTAAGCATTCCCAAGCCGCCTCACCTAGGCTCTTCCACTCATCTTTAAGGCTGAGCCCAGACTAGGGCTGCCACAAACGATTATTTTGATAGTCGACTAGTCACCGATTATTTTTGCGATTAGTCGACTAATCAGATCATGCATCCATTGGACGTAAAACGTACAGCTTATTGCATCAGCATGCATCTGCTCTTATAGAACTATCATTAGCTTACAGCTTTGAGTGTTTAAGGTATGTGCTAACTAAAAATAAAGACAAGATGATAGTTTATTACATTTGAATGAAATCTGCAGATTGTTTGGGTGAAGTTTAATAAACTCAGCCGTCTGCTCCTTGCTATCTAAAATATAACAGGACACCGGAGTATATTGTGTGTGCTGTGTGAAAACTATAACTTTAATCTCAGCCAAACCGATTTACTCAGGAACAAATAAAATAGTAAAAAAAAAGCCAAACAATAACATTTTTAAGTTATCTACGTGACTTATATATCATGTTTAACCTGAGTAGCGAAAGACAGCAG
>VURO01028028.1:0-11367 GCA_015108175.1 Pelvicachromis taeniatus
GTGGCTAAGCAAACATCTGACTCTTCACATCCAAAAATAATCAGGACCACAGACCAGAATAGTTGCAGAGATATAAAGCAGCACCGTATATCTTCTAATAGTGGCCTGTCTCTTATTGACGCCCGTTTGAAAACATGTCACGACAAATAGACGCCGGTCTCCAATAGTAGCCGGGCGACCCTCGACCCGGAAGTCCCTCCACGCTGTCTTTGGTCCTCCCGCGTCTCATCACTCGGCCAGCTGTTTCCAATGGTAAATGGACTGATTCTTATATAGTACTTTTCTACTCTCCAGGAGTACTCAAAGCGCTCTATACAACAACCACATTCACCCAATCACACCCATTCATACAAGCACTATTTTTTTAGTGCTCTATCTAATACATCATACACATTCATACTCCGACGGATGCATCAGAGAGCAACTTGGGGTTAATATCTTGCCCAAGGATATTTGGCATGCAGACTGGGGGAGCCAGGGATTGAACCACTAACCTTCCGATCAGTAGTTGACCTGCTCTACCTACAGCCACCCCAATCAGCCGTCATCTACGACCAGCAGCATTTTTACGCTGGATGCTGCCACCGTCGAAGTGGGATTATTACACTGAACTGGAACTGTCAGCTAGCAATCCTGCTAAAGATGATTTTCTGGTCTTTTACTTCCTTTTGAGGAGAGTCGGGCGGAGAGAAGTTTCAAGGAGCACCACTCGTGCACTGGGCTGCCACAGACAAGGAGACACTTGGGAGCAAAGGACGGGCACAATTGGGAACTGCATTATTTGTGAACTGTTAGAATACGTTTTGGAGCACTGTAAGTAAACGTCTTTTCACCTATTTAGCTTCACGTGTCTTTTGTCTAGTCTCGTCTCACTTCAACCCTCAGAGAGTCTCTCAGTCCTGTTCTCTAAAACCTAAAGAATTATGGATTTGATCAATTGGTCCCATAACAAAACTGACACCCTCTTCTCAATGAGAAGCGAGAGGTCCTCTTTCCCTCTCACTTCCGTGACAATTCTGTCTGAGAAGGGAATAAGAGCCGGTCTCCATCAACCGCCGAATAATTTTTTGAATAAACGGCGGGGCTACTATTGGAAGATATACAGTATTTACTTCAAATAATCCATGAATTCAAACTAAACTGAAAATAAGAACAACAAAGATGAACTAAAACGGGTCTGAAATCAATCATCCCTGTGCTCACTATCTTTGTTTGTACCTGATGTTCCGGTACAAACTCTGACTGCCTGAGGTCTGCCTGTGAGGAAGTCCAGGACCCAGCACAGCGTACACGGTTTAAAAGCCACAGAGATGCGGTTTTAAGAAAAAATGCATGGGAGTGATGAGATGGAGTACTAGACTGTAGCAAACGCCTTTGTCAGGTGGTGCAAGCAAAGTTATGTGCAGCTCAATGTGAAAAGACCAAGAAATTTATTGAGGACTTTAGGAGGACAAGGAAATATGGGACTCCTGTTTTAATCCAGGGGTCGTGGAAGACGATAAATACCTCAAAGTATTCAGTGACAACAAACTATCTATGCTGGTGACTAAAGGGGCATGTTCAGTGAGACTCAGTTTATGCAAATGCACCCCTAAACAAGAAATCATGCATGCCTGTGGCTCTCTCTCTGTACAATACCTGTATCTAAAAGCACGAGTATACACTCTTAATATCTGCACATCCTCTAGAGAGAAGCACCTCAATATCAGCTTTATTTTCAATTTCAATTTGTGTCCTATATTGGGATATTTATATATTAAAGCTATTTGTATTATCAGAGGTACTTTGTAATTAGAATGAACAGAAAGCATACTTTATTTTTATCATGATTGTATGTGGGTGACACCGGACACTAGGCACACAAAGAACCACAAAGAACTACACAATATAGAAGCATGCCACTGGTAATAATGTGTAAGAGTAATATTTAGACGTACAGTATTAATAACTTAAACAAAAGTAGTAAAAAATAATAAAAAATATTGTAAAACATAATCAAAAACAAGGTATTCAGTGCAAATCAATACTGAAGGTAACACAACACTGACCAACTGCAAGTGAAAAGTCACACACACACACACACACACACACACACACACACAATATGGCTAAAGACACAATAAAACATCACATCAAACAAAAGACAATATTCACACCTATTATGATTATCAGCTCTAGGTATCCATGAATTTTAGTGTACATGTACATAACAATGACCAACTACTAGAACATATTTGATTTTGTTTATACTCACTTGAAAAATGAAAGCTGTACACTACAAAAAGTCACCTGTTGCATTACATCAGTTATATTTAGTCAACCTTAATTTTCTGATTGACAGCTGCACAACTTTTATATGTTAAATGAAAATGATTTTTATATTATATTTTTAACGTTTTTCAGTCATTTACAGTTATCTCATGTAAATGTAACACAAAATGCTTGTTTACGTTTAAACTTTTTTATGTTGAGTGTATTTAGTTATGTTAAACCAATAATAATTATTATATATATGTATTTGTCTTGGTAATCTCAAATTACACACATTTTTGTTGGTCTACAGGCTCAAATCTGCAAAAGATAAATATGTTTTGTACATCATTTGGTTTAAATAACATATGTAAAATATGAATTCTAGACACTTTAAAAACAGTAAGACAAAAGACCAAAACATAACTATGTAACCAGTTGTTGGTATTTTCTCAGTACTGTAGAGTTACAACACTGGACTTACACTTAACACTGTAAGCATGTGACACACTTGTTTGAACTGGAATATAGCAAAGCACTGAAAATAAAAAAAAACCTTATGTTGCTCTCAAGCAAGATAAGGTACAACAGTAAAATTACTAAAATGTCTCATAGCAAAGTGGTAAAGTGGGACGCAACCCAAGCAAAGTCTGCCTTTTAGCTCCAAGACCAAGCAGCCGTAGTAGCTCAAAAGTATCCTTCAACTCAAGAGAGTATCCAGAGTATGTGTTCAATGGTCCAAATAACAGCAGCAGCTATTCTACGGTTTGTAAGGCCAAAGGATAGTTCTCATGTCCTCTGGTTGGTGGTGAGCATCTGTGCTTTGAGTGTTCAGCATTCTCACTGTAGTCTTCTTTGGGTGTGAAATGGGACCCTTGAAAGCTGTGTTTCACAAGTTTTTGCTCTGCATCAAAACAAAACTGAGGAACATGTTCTTTAGTTGGCTAAGTCGAATGCCTTGGAGTCTAGGAAGTCAGTATGGCAGAAGTGACACATCCACAGGACTCCATCCACCTACGAGAAGTTCAGTAAGTGTATCCATACAACAAAAGATTAATGTTTGTGTTAAGGACGCACTGCCTTTGTGTGTCTTTGAAAGTTAAAGGAAGTCTATGTAGCGTCTGTCTTTGACAACTAATGTCTTTAAGAACCACTCTATAGGCATCAGTGCATATCTCAATTTTTTATTTTTTATTTGAAACCCCTTATAGCCCACACATGGGAAATTTGTAGTTCTCTGCATTTTAACCCATTCACTCAGTGAAGCAGTGGGCAGCACCCGGGGAGAAGTGTGTAGAGGCGGTACCTCGCTCAACCTCCGACCTCATAGGGTGACCACTCTACCTACTCAGCTATCCCAGCTATGTTGTTCAAGAGATTAAAAAATACGATTTGTCTTATTTATAGTTATTTTTACTGTATTTTCATCCACATACTGATGAGGGGAGGAGAAAAAAATTAATACATTTGCCATCATCATCATGATGGATCATCGCTTATAAACAGCAAAAATGCGATTTAAACGTGCCAGCGTGTCCAAATCACATGACCTGTTTCTTTTTCTGTTTCATGAGCTGACAGCTGAATGTCAAAGAGATATAAACAAACAATGTCAAAGGGATTTGAGAGGGGTTGTCTGCCTGGACTGGTGACGGTACCAGCAGGTACAACACTTTAAGGCTGACTCTGCTAAAGAAACACAGAGCTACAAATTCTGGTGTTAGGGACTGCTCTCTTTCCTCCCTTCTCTAATTACAGGCTGGACACCAACCTAGGATGGTTGCCATGGTGATGTGACAAACATAATCTCCATATAAGGAGATTTACAAAAGGTGCAGGAGCTGAAGCATAAGCTGGATATGGGACCTAAAGTTTTTCCCTTTCTGACCAATCACATTAACATTGTGTTTTTATAGCCCAAAATAAAAAGTGTTAAGTGCACCCGGGGAGAAGTGTGTAGAGGTGGTACCTCGCTCAACCTCCGACCTTATAGGGTGAACACTCTACCTACTTTGTCTCTGAGAGAAAAAAAGTGAAATTAGTTTGAAATGCTAACCAGCTGGTAATTTTGAAAACGTATAATTTGAGCATATTTGTTTCTCTCTCGTGAAATGAACTCAACACTTATCTTTACATTTCTGTTAGAAATTGCAATAAAACTGTTTTAACTTTGACTTGGTGCTTTTGGAGTCCTGCGTTTGGGTCCAACTCTGCCACACAGCCACACAGCCAATGTTATAGTCAATACAGTGTGAATACTCACCAATACTACAGAGCCTTTGCAGCGACACTCAATTGTGACAAAAGTGACAATTATGCATTGGTCTTCAAGTCATTTCATTTTCACCGCAGAGAGGAACATCAATCGGCACATTTCTTTCTTAACCCTGTAAATAAACAGAAATCCAACCAATTGGTGAAGCATGAAGGAAATACAGTGATTCTATAACTGTTTGTGTGAGACAACTAATATACATGTCACTTCAGACATGAGAATTATGGACAAATATGAATTTAAACATCAAATGTTTACATGTAATCCATTTAAACGTAAGTAGTCATATTTCTGATGCCTGTAATATCAGGCAGCTTTTCAAAATGTCAACAAGTAAATTAATATGAGTTCAAGGAAAAAGAAAGTATTTTGAGTTATACTTACTAAATACTGAAATCTACGGAGCCCAGATCAGTCAAAGCAAACTGGTCTTCAAAAGCTGTGAGCAAAGAAACATTCAGAGACATAAATCAATGCAAGGTGTAAATTATGTATAAGACCTTAGAGTATTATTTATAATTACAAAAATCTTAAAACTATCTTTAATTTTCTTTGTCAGTGAAATACATCAATTAATACTTACAACAGTACAGTAGTCTAAAGCACAGTCGAGGTCACTCTGGAGGAATGTGGCATGGCAGGACCAACAGCAGGTATCTATACAGCAACAAAAGGAAATGTTTCTATTAGGAAAGTTAGAAGAACCGGTCCACACTAAATAAACAATAGTAAAACTTACTCTAAAGCTGTCACTCGCAGTTTATTTTAATAAACTCATTTTTGTGTTAGTCAATCACTGTCATTGTGTATAAACAGTGGAAGACGTAGGTTCAGCAAAAAGTGAGTCGTTTTCTAAATGCTGTGCTGTTTCTTGTCCCACCACATGAATATGACCAGGTCATTTCTATGGTGAACATGCAGCTAGCATGGAGCTTACATCAGCTGGAAGCTCAAAGCTTTCATTTCATTTCATTGCTTGCAACATTTGGATAACTGTTACACTAAATCTTGGGTCTGTGTAGATTCCCCTGACTGCAAAAACTGCATCACCCCATCAGCATGCATGTTTATAGTGGCTCAGGCTATGTGCTGATACTGCTGACACACGTTCAAAAGAGTAGCTACATTAATAATAATAAAAATTACTTTTGTAAAATAAATAAAAACTAGATTTATAGAAAAGCAAACCTCTCAAACGTGACCTTACATGAGCATACATGTCCTGTATATTGTGGCAGCCAGTTCCATCCCCATGCTTTTTGCTTGTGTGATTGCTGCTGGTACCACCACTTACTACAGACACTGATGAACATTTTTAATGGTCTGTGAATTTAGTTTTAAAAATGTAAACAATCTTATCTCACATTATATTTGATTATTTCTAATTTGATTATCGCATCAGTTGATATTGGTTAACATTAGCTAACTGGGGCCTTAAGATTGCCTTTCATGCTGCTCGATAACCAGCCCGCATACCAGTAAAAGAAGTTACAGCAGTAAAAGTCCTAATATATCATCATTGGTGTTTTAGCTTTACATTTTTAGTTACCTTTAAAGTGTAGAACTCCAGACCACAGTAAAGTTTCCAAAGCGAAAAACAAAAAATGGTGGAGTGAGCGCCATTCCAGGGGGCGAAGCTTCCAGAGAAAAATGCATATAAATGACAATCACAAGACTAAGACTTATGTTTAGATAAAAAATGTAAGTTAGTCATGTTGGATATGTGAGGTTCTTATATGCAAATTGAATTAAAAGTGTGTGATATGGTTAACAGACAATATCTACACCAGGGATTAATATATGAATGAAAAATGAATGTGGTGTATTGACAAAGCAGTTTGTAAAACATATTAAATTCAGACATCAAGAATGGTTATCAAGTTGAAACTCATTTGTTAATGATGATAAATCACTGAAGCTTGTTTACTTGCTAATACTTGCTGTGTTTCTGTACAAAGCGCATACTATAACTGATCTCAGAGCGGCGAAAGCTGGTCTCCCATCAGTGAAAGAGCAGAGGTTATGTCAGCAATGTCTGAGATGAAAGGAAAGTGATCGCTTTATTTTGGTACATATTATTTTGTCTCTGTACTGATGGATGAGTTGTATATGTTGGGTAGATGTTTCAGCAGAGATGAGAGACAAAATGGAAGTTTAGGTGATTCTTGGTGCATGCAAGTTGCAATGAAGAGTAGTATATGTGAACCTAGAATGAAGTCACAGCTCCTGTTGCATGGTAAATAGCACAAGGAGTGGTGACAACAGATTCAGTATCATGAAAAGAGACTTGAAATGAGAGAGCACAGCAGACAGAGAAACAGCAGTGTGGAAAGTGATAGCTAAAGTAGAGATGCATAATTGATGTTGTCATTGAGTACGTGTATATGTAAATGCTTCACCACAGTGCAGATAAGAAATGGTAACTTGACAGAGATTAAATGTAAAAATTATCTCCCTTACAAAACTACAAAATGTTCAAAGTAGAGAAATGCTTCTTGCATAACAATGCCAGAAAAATGTGTGTGTAGACAAGCAACAGATGTTGCTCTGTTATGTGTCATTAGTTTTATATAAAACAGAATAAATTGTAAATGGACTGATTCTTATATAGCACTTTTCTACTCTCCCGGAGTACTCAAAGCACTCTATACAACAACCACATTCACCCATTCATACAAGCACTATTTTTTTTAGTGCTCTATCTAATACATTCATACACATTCATACTCCGACGGATGCATCGGAGAGCAACTTGGGGTTAATATCTTGCCCAAGGATATTTGGCATGCAGACTGGGGGAGCCAGGGATCGAACCACTAACCTTCCGATCAGTAGTTGACATCTACCTGCCACCTGAGCTACAGCCACCGGGGTGGCTGTAGCTCAGCAATAACAATCATAAATTCTGGCACAGAAAAATATTCAATATGATACAGATAAAATGTAATAGATGAGATATAGTCAAAGGTGGTAAATTTGAAATGTGCAGATCTGATAGTATGCAGGCGTCAGGAGCTGTTAAAATGTAAAAAGTTGTGTCATGTATGATATGACAGATAGAAATAATGCCAGCTCCATGCAGCACTACATAGCTTATATACAGCAGCCGAATTAAAAGGTAAAAGATATAGGATTTAGCCCTACCTTTGCTGTATTGTTCCTTCCTGAGAGGTTGTTGTTGTTTGAGAACATCAGCCATAGTGTGGAGCTAAGAGACAGTGATACTGAGTCTAGTGTTACTTGAGAGCCTTAAATTTGGCCCCCTTTGTTCAGTGCCTCTCGGTCATGAGAAAGTGTTTGAGAACTCAAACTGCATTTGTGACAACAGCCCTGTTACATTCTTCAACTTATGACGTAGTATTCATGACATCATTGGGGCACTCTTGAAAATATCCTGCTGCATGTTACAATTGTGCAACAGACAACAGTGTTACAATATTACCCATAAGAAGTTATTAAAGAGTACTGTTTAGTTTAATTCAAAACTTACAAAGTCTTATTTTATAGTGCAATCTTCATGCGCTTTATCCAACACGCACTCTCACACTCTGCTGATTCATGCACTTATTATTATTATTATCCACAGTATTCACTCACCGTGAATTTAGGGATTTGTTAGCTTACCTTAGCTCTTAGCCGACTCACTAGCAGCATGGCCTTCTTCACTTGTCCCTCCTGCGCTTTGCTGCTCATTGTGTCAGATATGTAGTGATGCTTCAGCCTCAGCAACCTTGTAGCCTGTTTCCAGCCAGAAATGGAAACCCAGCTTGACAGCCTTGAAAAAAGCCGTAGCTAGTCAGACCCTGTAGCCAAAGATAGTGTAACCCTGTTAGGTCTCTCCAGGCAGTTTGTCCTGAGCAGCCAGGAAAACAGGATGGCTGGGTGACAGTGAGGAGAAAGCATAGTCCTAAACAGAAACTCCCAGTACACCACCATTGTGTCCAATTGTGTCCTACTCAGCAACACACCCACTGAGAAACAAACTCTGGTAACTGGCAATTGTGTTTCAGTTTCCGGGTGAGGGTTGCAAGGACCCAGCTGGTCCCTCTCCTGGTTCCTCCCATGCCAGTTCTGGATGTTTGCACCAAGCCCTTCCATTGGCGACCTGCTAAGCCATGTCGCAACCGGCCACCTGCCAAGCCGTCTGAGTCATTACCGCCTGTCCACAGTAGCCCATTGCCCGCTGCTGGCCTCACGGGAGTCACTCTACAGGGCTGACAAAAGACAAAAGGTGGTTGCCATGGTGATGGGTGAAGTGACATCTCTACATAAGAAGATGCCCAGAAAGTTGTAGAAGAAGCAACATGACTCGAAGTGCTCGATTTCAGCCAAATAAGGAGAACTGTGGCTTTCCTCCGACTTTGGACCAATCACCTTAGTATCCTTTTTATTATGTGTTTATCACACATAATAAAAAGCATTACTACCTGGGTGTGGTGCTCTTTGTTCATTTGGGTCTCCTAAGCGATTCTGCTCAGGCCAGAAAAACTCAATCTGAAGTGGACTGGCTGATTTTTAGACAGTTCAGAAATCATTCAACCTCCTAAAGGTCAAATCAGAATTCTAACTTTCTACTACTAAACATCTGAATGATCCTAAACATTTTTGAAAAACAATAAAATCATCTTACGGGGACATAGCTATCAATGAGATGCCAGCCTTTGCTGTAAAAGACTCGTGCACTTTAACAGAAAAATGTGACATTCTAAACTGCCTTAATGAACATTTTGTTTCTTCAGGGTCTTGATTTAAATATGTACGTATATCCAGATGTTAAGCAACTTAGTCAACAGGAGGCTCTCTCGGGAACCACTCAAACTGAATCTGTGGTCCAACCCTTCAGTTTTCTCCTCTAAATGTTTTTGGGGTCCTTAAGTCTGTTGGATCTCTACAATGTTGCGTGGAGATCAGGGACGGTACCCAGAGGTGGTGGTAGGGTTGGCAGGGTGGTGTTGGTTCCCATGTTTAAGAAAGGAGACGTGTGTTCCAACTATAGGGGAATCACACTCCTCAGCCTCCATGGGAAAGTCTATGCCAGGGTGCTGGAAAGGAGAGTCTGTCCGATAGTCGAACCTCGGATACAGGAGGAACAATGCGGTTGTGTCCTTGTCATGGAACACTGGATCAGCTCTTTATCCTCTCAAGGATACTTGACAGGTGCATGGGAGTTTGCCCAACCAGTCTACATGTGTTTTATGGACTCGGAGAAGGCCTGTGGGAGGTGCTTCGGTAGTAAGGGGTGTCTGGCCCATTGCTACGGGACATTCAATCATTATACAACTGTTGCAAGAGCTTGGTCTGCATAGCCAGCAATAAGTCAGGTTTTGTTTCTGGACTCCGCCAGGGCTGCCTTTTGTCACCAATTCTGTTTGCAATTTTTATGGACAGAATTTCCAGTATAGCCACATGGCATAATTTTTCACTTGGGTGGTTCAGAATCTCATCTCTGCTTTTCACAGATGAGGTGGTTCTGCTGGCTTCATCGGGTGATGGCCTCCAGCTCGCACTGGAACGGTTCACAGCCGAGTGTGAAGTGGTGTGAATGAGAATCAGCACCTCCAAATCTGAGAGCATGGTCTTCAGCCGGAAAAGGGTACAGTGCCCAATCTAGGTTGAAAGTTCCTACCCGAAGTGGAGGAGTTTAAGTATCTTGGGCTCCTGTTCATGATTGAAGGCTGCTGTAATGCGGATGCTTTACTGGTCCGCTGTGGTGAAGAGAGAGCTTAGTGTAAAAGAAATAATGAGATTTTGTATACAAGCAGCGGAAATGACACTTTTAGCCTTGTGCAGTCCGTTTCTGATTCCACAGATAAAAACCTTTATTAGTCCCTCACATGGGAAATTTGTTGTGTCACAGCAGAAAGTGGACAGTGCAAAGTTACAGCAGCAAAAATTAAGAGAAACAATGGAATAGGATAAGATAAAAAGAATAACATACTATATGCAATATAAAATAAAATGCTATAAACAATAGAATAAGATATAGACCAGGGGTCACCAACCTTTTTGAAAGTGAGAGCTACTTCTTGGGTACTGATTAATGTGAGGGGCTACCAGTTTGACACACACTTCTGAAATAAAAAATGTCCTCAATTTAACTTTAATTAAATGTTATCATTAATAATTAATGATATTCATCTATGTAAAGACACTGATTATGGCAACTGTTTCCATGGAGACCAGCTGGCGCTGATCTAATATTTAATAATAAACATTTTTTTAATATATTATCTCTAACAAATTGACACCAATGTATTGTGATTTAAAAAAAATAGCAACATATAATAAAAATAGATGCAGCTTACTGGTAAGTTGTTATAGTGAGCTATTTTTAGAACAGGCCCGTGGGCTACTCATATGGTCCTTGCGGGCTACCTGGTGCCTGCGGGCACCATGTTGGTGACCCCTGCTATATGCTGTTCTATAATCCGTGACTCATTTAAGCCAAACGTGAATTTCCTGACACTGAGTTTAGAATACAGTGCTTCCTTTGCTCAGAAAAGTTTCCTGCTACATGTTTCCTGCGCTTTCCCTCCCTCAAAAGGTCTGAAAGCATCAGAGCAGATCTGAAACTGTTCTGTAGACGCACTGTGCAGTCCCACATGCTGGGGCCCGTGGGTTGAGGTCGAGACTCATTTCTCAGTCTCTGTTCCCACCGAAGATCTCCAGACACAGCAAACACAAGCTGGTCATTAAAGTGAAGCAAAGAGAGTCTACCATTATAATGAAGAGCACTTTTTAACTACCTCCAGGGCTGGAAGGCTGGGGCTGCTTCTCCCCGAGTCTGGTTCTGCTGGAGATCTCTTCCTGTTAAAAGAGAGTTTTTCCTCCCCACTGTGGCC
>VURO01028034.1:0-23405 GCA_015108175.1 Pelvicachromis taeniatus
CATATATACATATATACATATACATATATACATATACATATATACATATATATATATATATATATATATATATATATATATATATATATATATATATATATATATATATATATATATATATATATATATACACATATATATATACACACATTTATTTATTTTTTAAAACATATGTGCTGTATGTGTGTGCATCTTGAAGGGTCTCACTCTTGTAGGATCTTGCTGTCAGTAGTCTGAGGGAATCCAAAGTCCATAAGTTCATCCAGCAGCTCATAGACAACCACAAAATTATCCTGAATGCTCTCCTCTTCCAGCTCTTTAAAGTACTCTGTGAACACCTGTGTTGGGACATGCAAACATCGTCATTATCTGGACAGGATTTGGGTAACTGCCAGAATTCTCTCTGGATTACAGCCATCGTTGACTGTCATGTTTCACTGATGTCCCACAACAACGAAACCATCTCTTTGGAAACAGGCTGCACAGGCAACAGGAAATATTTACATTATTCACCACACTAGGCATCACTCACCTCAACTAGTTTGTAGAGAAATGCATACACCAGGGAAGCGTTGGAGTTCTTGTTTGTTGTAGACACAACTGTGCGGAGAGCAGGTCAAGGAATGTTCTAAAGTTAAAAACACTGCTGTAAAAATCAAGGACTCATCTTTTCATACGATTGTTAATGGTCACTGCCTGCAAAGGATGTCATTAAACACTCAGGACAGGGATACGGTAGAGGTTGCTGTGTTTGATCCACATGAAGTGAACGTTGCCGTGTGACATTACGGGACAGAGTAGACCTTCCTCTTCATGCTGCATGAGCAAAGGCATGAAGTGGTCAATCTCTGACATGTCCACATCGCCTTTGTAGTTCCGACAAATCAGCACCTGAAGAAGGAAGAATACCAGCACGCCGTTACGAGACAACTGTTATTATAGAAATTACTACTAATAGCATGACTTCTAGTGTCATTTTGTTAAATGATGGGAAGGCAATGAATATTAAAATAGAGTTTCACACGGACTCAAAAGCAATTTGGAGAATGATTGGTTATAATCACAATAATAACAACTGATCATGTAATTCTCAGTAGAAAGAACTAAACTCACTGATTTTAACCAACACTGATGAGTAAAAATATTGAAATTGTCCATATTTTTAAGAAATACTCGTCTTTCTCTTTCATTTAAATGTTCTCAGATTAATCATCATTTTGTTCCTAACAGTGGGACAAAATGATAAAAATCGGACATCAACCTTTGTTTTTTAAGGTTCTGGGTCCCTTTTTTTCATAATATTTCTTATACAAACATATTATCTGTTAAAACACCAAAATATCCTTTAAAAAAAAATATCTACCAGACATTTATGCAAATTAACACATCTTTAATTAAACATGGCTTCATTTTCACATTGAAACCTAAAAATTCTGATATGTGAATAAAAGTAAACAAAAATTTGGAACATGGCCTTACCCAGCGTTCACATTCCTGTTTTGGAATAATATGTACATTTAATATATGTTAAAATACACAATCCACCAGGATGGGCAGGATTAGAAATGTGCACACCAGAGAGTCAGGTCAGGCTCAACACTTTGAAAACAAAGTTAGAGAGGTGAGGCTCAGATAGTTTGGACATGTGCAGAGGAGGGCAAAGGATGTTGAATGTGCAGCTGGCAGACAGGAAGAAGACCATAGAGGAGGTTCATGGATGCAAAAAAAGACATGCAGAGGGTTGGTGTGACAGCTGAGAATGCTATTGCATGGGGTGAGATAGACGCAGATGATCCACTGTGGCAGATTGTAAAGGAAGCAGCTGAAAAAATGGAAGTTTCTTAATGGAAGTAATCAGCTGGGAAAAAGTTAATATATTGTCTAAAATTTTTAACCCTGACCCCTGCATATTCTACCCTTGACTGACCAGACAGGAAAAGAAATTTTAATGATGAGATTATCAGATAAATAAAATCAAACAGACAGATGGCATTTTCAAAAGACAAAACAACTAAATATAAGAAAATACCAGTCATTAAATAATAGCAGAAAATCAAAGCTTTTAATCACTAGTATGACAACACCACCGATACTGAGACAATAATTACAATGATTAGTTACAATGTAACTATTATTATTATTACTATTATTATTCATTCTAGCTATAAAGTAGACTAAAATTCTACGTTGTTGTCACATCCCTGTAGAAGTGGAAGAACCTTGTGCATATGCAGCCTGTTTCAGTTGCTCCTGCTTTTTCTCTTTACTTTAACTTTTTTCCTACTTATTTCTTTGTCCTTTAATAATTCCTAAGGAAATACTGCAAAGTATTCTGATTCTGAAGTGGTTGCTAATCTACTAATAATCATGCTTTTTTGCCCCTTCATTTGAAAAGTATAAAGTGGAAAGCTCAAAGAGGATTTTGGATAGCTCTGTATAAAGTTAGGATCTATAAATATTTTCCTTTTAATTGTTGATGGGACTGATAGTGTCATGACATGTATAACAACACTCTACTTCACCCAGGTCATGCATGAGAAGGTGATATTATTATTTTGTGATTGAACTTTAATTGTAGGGGAATAAAAGTTTTTGGTGATGACTGGCTTAACCTATCAGAACCCAGACCCCTCCAAAAACAGATCTATATTTGGTACACCGCCTCTCCATCTCAGTGTTGGCTGGCCTTGGAAAAGATGCATGCAAAACAGACCAACCTTGAAACTTGCTGGGGGGGGAAACAATCTATGGATTGAGCTTAGTTCGAGTAGATAAAATGTAATGTCACCCTATCACACACGCAACATGAAACCACGAGAAACACTAACTCGAGTGTAAAGTTACATGTTCTGTCTGGAGATAAAGGCATGTCAGAGTCATGCAGGCTCCCAGGTAAACATAAACGTGACGGTGACACAAACTATCTACTTGAAGGCTACATGTGCTGCAACACGCTTTGCGTCCATTGTTTAAAGCTCAATTTGCATTTGCCATGTATCCGGAAGTAGAAAACTAAAAGTAAAGTAAAATTAAATACAAAAAAAAATACAAAAAAAGAGTGTCTCACGAGGTATCTTATTAATTTTTTTAAAAAACGCGTTAAAGGAGCACCGAAAACTTCAACCCAGCAACCAAAACTGATTATTTATTCATGCCACGCGCGCAGGAAAAAGGAATTATCAGTTGTCTAAAATTAGCTCGAGCTTACCTTCCCCTTCAGATCCAGCACAAAGACAGCGGAGGCGGACATCGTGTCTGAACCCGGAGGAAAAACAGCGTGAGACTTCAGGAAGCGCCGAAAGTGAGTGTAAAAGCTAACTCGAGACTTTTGCAGCAGCTTTGTCCTGAAAATGTCAGGAACCGTTCAGGCCGGGCTGATCGCGGACTCCACGGTGTCTTTTTCCTGAAGGTCCAGTGACGTCACAGCACGCAGGTGAAACATTAACTAGCTCACCTGAGTAAAAGTCCATGAAGGGTGTGCTCCCCGCTTTAGCCGCCAGAGTGCGCCACAAACACACAAATCATAGCAGGGATCGCGACAAGTGTGTGACCTCGTGACCTCTGTTGAGGTTTTTCAGCGTTAATCTTCTTCTTCTTCCAAATAAGAGTCCACCTCATCACCATAATACTACAATCCAAATAGTGCTCCATATTACCAGTTAACAAGAAATGTAAGAAAGTTATATTGTTTATAACTGGAATTAGGTTTTCAGAAGCACTAAAAGCAGCACTTCCTACGTACACCTAATTATTCACCTGTGAAGATAGGTAGGTATGATGTTAATTTAAGTCTTAAGTCGCAAGTAACGTTTTCTCATTTTAAGCATCTGTAATATTTTTGTTGTTGCTGTGTGGTTGTTGTATAAGTTAAAGGAAATACTTTTTATTTTATTTTATTTTATTGATGTGATTGTGATTTTCAACTTATTGGTTGATTGTCTGTAGATCGATGGTTGGATGTTTTGTGTTGTTTTTATCTGTGGACTAGAAGAATAGTTGTTGCTGCGGTCACAAGTCATGGGAATCTGAATAAAGAAAGAAGAACGAATAAAGACTGAACTAATTATACTTCTTTTTCTTATTCTTTTTATAATAATAATAATAATAATAATAATAATAATAATAATGATAATGATATTAATAAAAGACTTTGAAAGTTGAAAAATTCAAACAGAAGACCAAAAATAGAATTAAAATGAAGTACACAGATTAATTATTAGACTCAAAATTCAAAGGTCATGCAAAACATCTGCCCATGTCTATAAATATTATATGTAAATACAATTTTTTACAGCAGCAAACAGAAAAGCTGCCAAGCCTGTTGTATGACTTTATGTTTCCTTTTTGCTAAAAATCTAAGCAGCATAAACCTGCTGAAGTATGTATTACACATTGGGGGTTTTAGACTGTGTTTTGTTAGTTAGTTAGTTGGTTATTAGCTTACTGGTGGTGCAGTGGTTGGCACTGTCACCTGTTTTGACCCTGCTTGTCAGCTATGAGCTTTCTGTCTAAAGTTTGTTTGTCCTACCCAAGTTGAAATCTTTTCTGGGTTCCTCCATAAGTCCAGTTTTCACTCAGTGTCAAATCAAATATACTCCAGCACACCTTGCCTCTACTTTTAGTGTAGTACATGCACTTATACTTGGAATTACAGGCATTGCACAGATTTATGAACACTATTAAGAACCTGTGAAGACAGAAATCCAATATAAACATATCTGAGACACGTGGTGGCCTCAGCTGATACTTGTTGCTTTTTTGAAGATTATTATTCTTTGATTTGTTTGCAGTATTTCTTCCATTGTTTAAGCTTGATCTTTCTGTATTCACTATTTACATTTATAATATGACATTTCTTCAACCTGTTTTGCAAAACTTAGAACAAATATGGTGTGTATGTGTAAAAATTAAGCAAAAACTTTAAATTCCCTTAAATGACACCTTCCAGTACCTCAATAATGATAAAGCAATGTTTTAAAAGAACAGTAGAACTAAATATTTGCAGTGTTGTGGACAAACAACATGTTGGGTGTTATTAATCCCCTGAAGATTAAATCCTTTTCTACCTTGATCTGTGAGTGTGGCACGCTGTCTTTAGCTTCAGGGCTGTAGAAACATTTTTCTGCTCACGTGCTTTGGGAGCTCAGCCTGTCCGTGTGGTATTATGCCTCAGATCTTAGTCTCCACTTATCATCTGTGTGTAAAGAGGCTTGCCTTAGAATAACATGCGCGTGTGAACATTTGCATCAGGACACCAGATGGAGATCAGTCGTTTCTGGTATCCCACTCCTTTTGACAATATAGGGTTGGCTCCCCTTATCTCATCACTGTTTTTCTAATGATAAATTACTTTATCTTAGCTATAAATAAGATAGGCACACCTTAGGCATGTTGCATTCACACAGGATATGAGCTACAGTAGAACTGACTCAGAATAGGCTGGTGCGCCACAATATAAGTCATTATTTTACATGATGCATTTTAATAAAAAAAACAGTTTCTTAGCATTCTGCAGCTTTTTCCATTCAAGGTCTAGAAATGTTTAAGTCTTAGATACCAGCGTCTCTGCCCAAATAATTCTACAGGCTACAGAAAAACATTTTCAAATTGTATTTTTCCTTTAACATTTAGCAATGTGCAAAATAGAGTACGTGTTTGGCTTCCCCTCATTGGTTAATGTTATCTGAACTATACAGAAATGACAATGGCAGAACAGAAACAGCTTTATGGACCGGGGATTAACATAAACATATGGAAGCATTAGTCAGACAAAAAGAAAAATAATTTCCTGCTGCTTACACATTTAACTGGCATAAAAACAATAGTTTACCCACCCCATATGGTATTAAAATACTTCAGATTTTTAAATCTGTATCCATTGAAAATTGTATCTATGTTAGCTTAAGGATGTGAGCATTAATGAGGGTTGGGTTTGACCTGAATTTGAGCGTCTGCGTACTGCAGAAGTACTGCATTCAGTGGAGTATTAAGTATTATTTGCCACGTTGTAGCCAAAGTGGAAATTAATCTTAGATCCCAGCTTTTTATCCGTGAGTACAAATTAAATAAATAAATAAAACTTGAAAGGGGTTTTCTTTGATTTTGATAGAATATCTATATTTTCTTCTCTTTTCCACTAGCTTTTCTGCATTTTGTTTGCAAAACAATTCATCTGCAATGCCCTAACGTTATTAAAAATATTCGCTGTGCTGAGTTTTCCACAGTGCCATCAGCAGAAAATGGTTATTGTCAATTTTAACATTTTAAGTTAAACTATTTTCTTAACTGTTATTTTACATGATGCTCCCATGATATCTCCAGATACAGTGGGGTGGTATTTTGTACTATGCAAAATACCACCTGAACATGGTAAATACACAGTACAATAGCGTGCTTTCTTACTGACGAAACGCACTGTCTGACTATAATTCACCATATTAGTTAAGCATAAGAATTCCTTTTTTACTTATAATGACTCGAGTTTTGTATCCTTATCTTGCCACAGGTGCTAGAAACATTAGTGAGCTTGGATGTGTGAGATAAAGTGTAATACAATATCATGATGCTATGGGAAACACCAAAACTTTGACAGTCAGCTCTATGCGAAAGCAAAAGGAGGCTGCTGGGATCAGGGTGGTTGAACTCAGCATGGTGGCTCAGGGCGAAACTAATATCAGTGAAAATAAAGGCTGTCAGTGCTAGCTTTGGACTGGATGTCGAGTGTCCGGCAGAGATGTACCTGACTTTACTCTTTTCTCCTCATCCGATGGAGCCTCCTCATTTTACAGTGTATTAAAACAAACAACTTTCCATTATACAGCACACGTATCAGCCGAGAGATAACCAACTCGTTTGGCCTCTACGTTGTCAAACAAAAGCAAAACAGGTTATTGCTGTTACCTTGCCATTGGGACATTTGGTACTGTTTGGTAACTTGACAGGGTAATATCTATCCTCCATCTGTCACCCATCTCCTCCCACTGCCGCTTTTCGTAAACACTCCCCTTTGCTTACGAATCAGTGGTGTGAGATTCAGCTCCACCCTTTTTTCTGCCACTAGGCCAATCGGAAGACAACAAACATATGTAAATTGTGAGGTGATTAGAAGATGCAGATGAAAGCCAGCATAGCAGGGAACAGGTGCCACTAGTCACCTGAGCCCTAAGGGTATCTATTGTCTCGCGGGTATATAGCAGACAATGGTTCTTAAGCAAACTATCCGAGTGTCAACAGTGATGCTGGTGGCGATGGAAAAATAAGGTTTACCTTCCTGGATATGCTGTTCTACCTTACACGCAGTCAAGCCAAATCGTTTGACTCAAATCTACAACCACAAGCTGACAGAAAAGCAATTGTGCAAATATAGAGATGACATTTGCCCTTGTGCAGATGTGAGACTGTTGGGTGTAGAAATCTTCGAGTGGAATGTGGATCCTAGTTCTTGACAGACAGCATACCACAGCTTTCCAGTGAGTCAACGTGACGATGATGCAGCATGTACCATCGTACGAGCAGGGCCCAAACGTGATGTCAGATCACGCTTTAGCTCGTCAAGTCATAAACACAATCCTAAAATAAGTCCAATAATTATTTATGTTACTTATGTTTTGATCGCTTGCTTTGTGTTCTTGCAAGGAGACATGCCCCTCTAATATGCAAACAGATAGATAGTACAGTAGGTAACCATTACATGAGTAATACTTGTGCCACATGCACAAGTTTTTATGCACAGTTCATAAAATTAAACCTTTATGACACTCTGTTAAAATCAGCTGAGTATCATGAGGAAAACTCGCTTAACTTCCTTCTGTTTTATCATGATGCTACCTTTTAGCTTTTATAGAAAGACATTTTCATTGTTTATTGCACAGAACACAGAAGTATACCATATATATGAATGGGAACTTATGGGACAGCATGACTGTTACTCCACTGTTACTGCACTCATCACACCTCAGAGTAAAGCTTTCACAAAACAATGATATAGTTTTACAAAGATTTGTTTATTTTCATTGTTATTTGTTTTTTTATTATTCTCATAAACTTTGCTTTTGTGTTAAGTTTTAATATGTATTTGCCAATTATACTCACCAGCCACTTTTTTTTCAACTGCTGTTGTCATAATGGCATCAACTCAATGTATTTAGACATGCAGACATGGTCAAGACGACCTGCTGAAGTTCTGTCTGACAGACTGAACAGAATGGAGAAGAAAAATGATTTAAGTGACCATGACTATGGGTCTGAGTATTTAAAAAACTGGACATCTACTGGAATTTCTCCCACATGACCTTTATGAATAAGGTGAAAATAAGGACGCGAATGAGTGTATATGACCTGCTGTAATTTACAATCTAGATAAGATAACAGGTCATATTTACTAACTCCAGCACTTTGCAACAAAAATATAAAACTGTTTATCTCAGTTTATCAGCCACAACAACTTTTGCTAAATGTCTTTTTCAGACGTCAACCCATTACAGCACAGAAATAAGACTGCTCCTTAAAGTCCTTTATCCCAGCTACCAGGGTGAGAGGCAGGGTACACCCTGGACAGGTTGCCAGTCTGTCACAGAGAACACAAAGAGACAGACAGACAACCATTTACACCCACACTCACACAAACACAGGGAGAATATGGAGACTCCACATAAAAAGGCCCCGGCCACTTGGTAGAATCAAACTCAAGATCTTCTTGCTGTGAGGCAAGAGTGCTAATCACTGTGCCTCTTGTTTTAAAAACTTAGAGTAACAATGATGTGAAACTTGAGTTTTAACTCACACCCTATGGTGCAATCTAGACACATCATCAGTGGTGTAACCTCAGGTTTTTCAGGTCTTTCAATATGATACGCCCTTGTCTAGACAACTAAGTCATTGGTAACCAGTCCCAGCTTGTATATAGGTAGCTTGTGGGTTTACCCTTTTGGTCCACAACAATCTTGGTGCCTTTTCAGCTGCGTCAGTGATGTGCCTGATGGCTATCTGGCTGTGCAGTCCCCTGGTCCCCAGTAGCTTGACAGACCAGTAGAGTGACTGTCTGGTAAACCCTTGGCTGCTGACCTCAATGGGGGGAGGAATGTAAGCTTCCCTCTTCCTCTCAAATGCCCCTGACAGCCGGTCTTCCCAGAGAACAGTCAACTCCAGGAGAACTACCTGCCTCGATGGCTCTATCATTAGAAGAATGTTAGGCCTGATGGCAGTCACACCTATCTTCTGGTTCAGTAGCTGTGTCCCAATTCCTAGGCTGCATCTTTCAGAGGCCACATTTGAAGGCCGATTACGTCACAACCAGGCGACGAAGGCTGTCCCAATTCGAAGTCTGCTCCAAATGCGTCCTTCATTTCCCCTGATTTGAAGGATGGGTCGGGTGTATCCTTCGTGGCCCAACCTATCCCAGAATTCATAGCGCGGCCCAGCCAATGGTGGCAGTCTGTTACCCCACTAGCTTGATAGCTGACTGGAAGGTCAAAGCTCACTAGAGCCGGCGAGAACAGCGGACTCCCGGTACATCGTTTTCAAACCCCCCTGTCCTGTCAGTACCAGCAAATTGTGTCACAACAACTCCTTACGATAAATTTACAACACAACAATACCAACAAAACTCTGGAAATTAAACCAACTGAACACAAAAAATAAATAAAAATAAAGCAAATGAAAAATACCAAAATTACAATATATATATATATGACAGGAACAAATAGCGTTATAAGCTGATGGTGTTTTCCTAAATATTTCCAGTTTTCTTTACTTTTGCATCTTCATTTTTTGCATGCAGTTGAATATATTTTTAATATGTGTCAAATTTAGAATAATCCTTTATTTCTTTTTGTCATTTTCAATTTTCATCTCTTCTTCGGCTATAGAATTATATGAAGCAGAAAGAGGCGCAGGCTTCATCAGGTTCTTACTTAACAAGTCTTCATAGTCTTGCTCTCTGTCACTGGTTTATATACTTGCATTTGTCCATGAAGTGAGCTGTATCAGTTTGATAAATTATTCTAATTGCTATTAAAGCTATATCATCACTTCCTTAGTGATCAGCACTGCTGTTCTCTGCACTACAGCAGACTGTGCACCCTTTTAGTACCTAGAGGAGAACCAGAGTTATGTAGGAGGGTTATTAGATTCATGAGGGGATGTATTGTGGTTGTTCTCATTTATTAGTGTGTCAGGCCATCTTGGACTTCAAATAGTGCTACACTTTCTTTCCTTTTTTTTTAATGACTTCGGTTAAATTATGCATGTGTCCTGCTTGACCACGGGGCATTAAGGATAAATGCATATGGTCATTTATCTTTAATGGATACCCATATGCATATGGGTACATAGGCAGAGATTCCACTCAGAAATTTTCAGTACAGAGATTAAAAATATATATATATTTTCAAACTTAAATCAATTTTTGCCCATTAAGATGACATGACAAGAATATAAACCACCAACTCAAGTCTCATTAGTAAACTCTTTGCAGAATTAGGACAGCCATAAAGTTTCCAGTGAAAAATAACCATCAGAGTTTGCGCCTGCATTATTCTCTGCTGTGTTGTAGCCGAATCAAAAAGCTGCTCCCATGTGTTGCAATGAATAGAGGGGACTGGCTTTTTTGTTTGTTTGAGTGTTTTAAACCCAGTGTCTCTCTGTAAAAACAAAAACCAACAGGTGAAACCAGCTGTGTATTTAAATTAGATGAAAATGATTTGTTTATGTTTGCTTAAGAACACGAAGTTCCCCACTGTTCTCTGGAAAAATTCAAAGAACAGAATTGCAGGATGAGAGTTTGATGGAGATTAGCTGCACCACTTTGTTTTATTTGGTTTGGAAAGCAATGGCAGCATTTCTAGGCAACAAAAGGATAAACAGAGTCAATAGACATCCATTGGATGTTGTGTAAAATAATTAGCCCTGGCAGTGAAGGGCAAACGTACTATGGAGCCCTGCAAGGGACATTGGAGAGAAAAAAACACTCCGTAACATTCAGCCAGGTGATCAGTTTAACATTTAAATGCTTTAAACATCCACTTGAAAAAGAATCAGGCTTGAGGATGAAAGTTGTTTTTTTTAAAGTAGTAAGTCTCCCTATCCTCAGTCCAGGGTTTTTTCTTCAAATTACAACCTTATAAAAAAAAAGGGATTAGTGAATGCATCCAATGTGGATCCTCTTATATTAACACACCACACTTAGAAACCTTAAAAAATAGCTCAGGTTGTTCTTGGTCCAAGTACAAGTGTGTCCAGGATTGAAGGTGCTCGTGTTAATGTCATATGTTGTGTATGATATCATTTTAATCACCACACTAGGACAGTGTAGTACTTACAAAGCTACTGTCAGCTTCTTCTTATTCACAAATGGATACTGTTTCTGATGCAACCCCCCTGAGGGACTTGTGTCTCCTCCTGAGATTGAAACACAATTTCTGGCACAACTTCACCTACTGCTAGGTGTGTGGAGAAGAGCAATAATCAGAAGAGGTTGAGGCTACAGCAACAACTTTATTACTTGACCAATGCATTTTCTGAGACTAGAGTGCTTCAGCAGCACATTCATACATGCTATCTGCTTACAATTAGTTACTAGCTTAAAAAAAAAAAAAAAATAAACCAAGGGAGACATTAGAAATATTTCCTTTTTGTTTTTTATTTAAAAAAAATACCAACACAGCCAAAAAGGAAAAAAAAAAAAGATGTGTGCATTTAACAAAGAGAGCCGTGCATACATTCTGAGTTGAATGAGAACATTATGCTTTGTGTAAAGTCGTGTTGTATGTGCCTCAATCCCACAATCAAAACAAAACATCACAGTAAGAGAAAAATAAGTTATCTGATTCACGACTGAAGCAAACAAGCAAAGGAGTGAGGAATAATAACAGTTTCTTCAGTGCTGCCGCATATACCATAAAATGCTAATAAGAGTACTCAGCTGTGGTACCTTGTCTGGGAAACTGAGCGGCGTACGCAAAGGTTTGACTGACATAAATTAAATAACAGCTGCACGATGTAAAGGTTAGCCCACCTCTACTAGAAAACCTCACTTAACACGTAGTAACTGCCACATTCACAGCCAGCCAGCCAACAACAATCAAAAACCTTAGCTGTCATATTTCCATAAATAAATAATCTATTACCTATTTACAGTGTATCTTGATTAAAATTTACAAACATAAAAAGACGACACCAAGATATATTTACAGAAACAGCTCATAGAGCTGTGTAAGAAATAATCTACAATCACTTTTTCCTTAATTATCTTCATAAAAACAAAACCAAAAAAAAAAAAAGAAAGGACTTTCAAGCATTTTCTTCATTTTGGTTGACTTCTGAAAACGTAGCAGCTTTGTTGATTTACAGTGTAAACCATCTGTAATCCACCACACTCATATCTTATTTAAACCTGGATTCAAACGGAAAACATTAGGGAGAGATGACAGCAATATAAATGACTGACTGTCTAACTCTGTATACAGGATAACAGAAGGCCGTAATATGATGCTATGAAGACTCTCAGTGGAATGGAATTGCTAAGGCATTTACTGTATGGGCATCCATAAACTTCACTAACCTAAAAGAGTGTGTCTGGAAGGCATACAGGAGTGTTAAGACAACATGGTTTAGGCTTTTCAAGTTAACCTCGTAAATCCGCACCCAAAGGTGTTGTAACAATCTGTTTCTTAGCAAGAATGCCTAAAAAATAAAGATAGCATCAAAAGAATCGCGGCTCCAGGACTAAGAACATCATCTACTGAAACTATCCATTAGTCCTTCATTTAGTCATAATTTAGTGGTCGGACTACTTTATGCACTATTTTCCTAAGTTTCAAAGATTGTTTTCTTTCCTTTCAACCCTTTTGTAGGCTTGGACGGCACAGTGCTTAGGTCAGAGACATAAGCCACAAAATGAGGTCAACAGAGAAAGGGAATGATGCTGTTAAGCAGCGGTTCTTGTTTCCATCACTTCAAATAAAACTATTTTTTTCTTCATTGGCAGGTCATGCCATATCCGTGTCATCCATGCTCAGCATTTGCCTCTGAAAAAAAAAAAAAGAGCAACATTGCATGAGCAAAGCCTTCAAAATGCACAATTAACATTTCTTTTTTATTTTATCTAGAAACAATATTTCCAAAGTGGTTTTAAGTTAAGATACCTCAGGATACACGTAGCCGTCAGAGCCGTTCCTGCATATGTGTAACTCATCCTCGGTGGTTTTCTGGTACACGGGGTTGTCAAAGTGGATGGTGTTGGTGTTCTTCCTATGCCAGTGTCTCCAGAGGAACATTGCTCCAAATACCAACAGGGCCATAATCACTGCAGAGGAAGAGAAGAGTTAGAGATCATTCAGTGAAAAAGAGAGCGGATTAAGTTTCCTTGAGTGAATGAGCATGTTTTGTTTGACAGAGAACTGTTAAGAGCTGAAATGTAGGACTTACTCAGTGGCAACACAACGTAGAGAGCAACAGGGTGGGAGGCAGGGGCTTCTTCAGGCTGAATGGCTGCTTGTCTGTCACCTGAAAAAGCAGAGAATAAATGTTTTCTTCATACAATCCCTTAAAAATACAGTGGCACTCTTATTCGACATGAGCCAGAAGACAGTTAGCTTAGCGTCACACCCAGTGCAGAGAGTCTAGGAAGTTAGCCATAAAATTACCCATAAATACATAATTCAACGTTATAGATCACCCAATAAATAAATATCACTCAATAAAACTAGTACTGATCATTTTAACCATGCACTAAGTGAGTAGTTAGATTTCTGGAATAAATGTGTTACCCTACTTTCCTAAAGATTAACATAATGCTGTAACTGTGTACAGTGTACAGTTAATGTCAAAATAATAAATTCTATTTGGGTAAAAGGTAGAAAAATACATACATACAATATGATGCCAAAAACAGCATCGGCTAAGTGTTTGACCGCGATTAAAATGTATAAACCTGTTCAATTTAGCATAACCGGGTATAAAAAGCATTCATAACTGGGACGAGAACGATAATCTGTCAGTCTAAAAATTTAAAGGAACTGTTTCTGTACCTTGAGCAGTGACGGCAGGCTTCTCTGTTTTCTGATTAGGCTGCACAGCAGAGGTAGTTGTGGGTGTTTTGGTAGCTCTGGTGGTGGTTGCAGTTGTGGTGGTCAGGTCTGGCTGCCTGGGTGTAGCAGGATTTGTGGGATGTTGTGGTGGAAGCGGAGCAGCAGTTTTGTCTTTAATGGGAGGCGCAGCTGTGTTTTCTGCCAAATAAACATATAAGGCTTCATTTCAGGATTTGATGTTAAATTCCATCTTTTTTAGTAACAAGAGGAGAGGACATTTACCTGCCACGCATTTCTTCATGTCAGGTCCCAGGACCATGCCATCAGGACAGGCACAGGTGTATCTGGGAGACTGCTGGTCATTCTGAGGGGCAGGTAGGCACAGGAACTCACAACCTCCATTCGTGCACCAGTTTGCACCTAAAATAAAACAGGGAGGGCATTAGAAAAAAAACCGATTCTAATTTCACAGATAGTTCTTTTAATGGCTTTAATGTAGAATGTTTCCTTACCGGCTGGCTGCTTGAGGTTGTGGTGCAGTACGATGTCTTCTGGCTGGACCAGGTCCTTTGCCAGCTCGGTGATGTCACTTCCTGTCAAGCGGTTGGCACTAAACACAGCAGCGTTGCTCATGTCTGTCCAAAACACTTTCTCCTGTTTTTAGAAAGAAATACAACTTGAGTTAAATCGATAATGATTGTTACCGAAGGGATTCATTCTTAGTGGCAGTTTAATCAAATAACAACAATCCCTTTGACCTTCACTGAGTCAAACTTCATCTGCGAATACACTGACTTCATCACTAACCTCAAAGATGGTCAGGGAGAGCGGGTGGGAGAGTTTTTCCTCATTAATAATGAGACTGCGTCGGGCACCTCCATTCACGTCGATGCTGGAGAGAGAGTGCAGCTTGGAGTCCACCCAGTACACACGCTGGTTGACCATGTCTGGTAGGAAAATGAAACAAACAAATAATAGTTTTGACTACTATATTTTCATTATACAGTAAATAAAAATCACTACTAAAAATGCATTTGCGAAGCTGTGCTTACCCAGGGTGATGCCATTCGGCCACACAATGTTGTCTGTTACTAAAGTAGTGCGATCTGCACCGTTCAGCCCACACTTCTCAATCTTAGCTTCTTCACCCCAGTCTGTCCAGTACATCAAACTAAAGAGGACACAGCAAAAGAAATCGTGAGGCTAAAGACAAAACGCACCAGTTCATGTCAAGCAGAAACTAATCTAAGGAAACGTACTAGCTGTGATGTCTGTTTAAACACTTACTTATTTACTGGATCGACTGTGATGGCTCTTGGCTTGTCCAGGCCCGTTGCGATGAGGGTCTTCCTCTTACTGCCATCCGTTGTTGCTACAGAAATAGTCTTCAAAACACTGTCGGTCCAGTAGATGTTGCCATGGATCCAGTCCACCGCAATGCCCTCTGGGGCCTCAATCCCACCGCCAACCACCACACTGTGGTGAGAGGAGTTGCCAGCCACATCTATAATAGAGCTGTTTGGAGGAAGGTAAGAGTGGCGAGATTAATTTTATCTGCATCATGGGTCTTGAATGAAAGCCACTCCATATTATGCAAAACGATGCAAGAAATTTGTAAAGAAATGTAAGAAAACAGACACAAATAGGTTTGAGCATATGAAACAATAAGAAAGTATAATTCAGTTATAAAGTAACTTAAAAAGGGTAACTTAGTACAAAAGTGAATAAATAGAGGAGAAAAATCATATCAATTGCATATTAATTTAATAACTGAGCCATCTATAAGTGCAAAGTTACAGACCAGGATAAAGGTCATGGAAAAAGAGTCTAACCTGTAGATTTTCTTCAGAGACAGGTCAGACCAGAAGATCATCTTGTTTGGCATATCCATGTCGATAGCCACCGCGTTCTTCAGCTGTGGGATCACGCTCACGTACTCGCTGCGGTCCACTGTCAGCTTCCTCACCTCGTGTTTGTTGGTGAAGTACAAGGTGGGCACTGTGCCTGGTGGAGACAGAGGAGGACAGTTGGGCTAAAGTTGCCTGTCTTGTCTGAAGGTGTCGTCAGAGGATTAAGCGTTAAGTGGGTTTAAGTGGGCTTTCTTTCTAACATTACCTGATTCAGCCTTGCAAGTTTTGGTCGCAGGGTCAATCATATAGCCCTCTTTACAATCGCACTTGTAGCTGCCAGGCAGGTTGAGGCAGATCTGAGTGCATGTGTCCGGCTCAGCACATTCATCAATGTCTGCAGAAAAGGAAGAAGCTTCTAGTTTCAAATGTGCACATTGTTAAATGAAATGTTTATGATTGGCTGGTTCTTAAGAGGCAACATTTGAAATGTCTCCGTCTTCTCACCTTCGCAGGTTTTGTCGTCCGCCTTCAGCCTGTATCCAGCAGGGCAGGAGCAGTTGTAGCCAATCTTCAGATCGTTGCAGTGGTGGGAGCAGCCGCCATTTCTGCTCAAACACTCGTTGTTGTCTACAGAGACAAACAGGCAAAAAGCTTTCAAATAAGATTGACGACAACCAAATCATTAGCCGACCGGGAATTTACTCATTCAAACCACAAGCTATGTAGGTCAAGTCTGGTGTTCTAGTCATATTTCCCTACAGGCTGGCAGCCATGAATGTGTACAAGATGACTTCACTTACCACACTCTTTCACTGGCTCATCAGACCCGTCACTGCAGTCTTTCTGCTTGTTGCACACTTTCTCAATGTCGATGCACTCCCCACTGCGACACTGGAACTTGTTTGGGCCTTCACATACGTTTACTGTGGAAGAGACCAAGGGAGTATGAATGAGACTGCAATGTAATCATGTGGGACTTTCTTTCTTTTCAAGAAAGAAGCTTTTGTTTACAGTTTCTGAGGGAAACTCAATTAGTTCTTTGTACCTGTATCACATTCAGACTCATCACTGGCGTCGCCGCAGTTGGGAAGTCCATTACATTGAAGGCTTTTGTTAATGCAGGTGCCGTCCTTACACTGGAACTCGTCTGACCGGCAAGTAGCGCGAGCTGAAAGAGAAGGAAGAAAAGAAGAACAAATGGGGAGAGAGAGAGTAATGGAATAGAGAATGAGATTAGAATAAGGAGGACAAAATAACTCCAGAAATTATTTACTGCTCATTTCCATTAAAGTGTAATGTGCAGGTTGGCTTAAATGGTAACTACAAAGAATTTTTTTAAAAACTCACTGCAGTTAGCCTCGTCCGAATGATCCTGGCAGTCGAACCCTCCGTCACACTTCCAGTTTCCATGGATACAGTCCCCATTCGCACACTGGAACTCGTGAAGACTGCAGCGAGGCTTCTTCTCTGGCTCCTTTCCCTCACAGTTCTCGGGCCACTCATCAGACCCATCGGAGCAGTCACTGTCTCCATCGCAGAGCCACACCGCCGCCACACACATTGAGTTGTTGCACTGGAAGGAGTGAGGGTTACAGGTGGGTTTGGGACAGGAAGCCTCATCTGAGCCATCTGAGCAGTCGTCGTCGCGGTCGCAAACAAAGCTCTTGGATATGCACTGGCCATTGGTACAACGAAACTCATGATCGTCACACTGCTTGGCCGCTGTGGTGAACAAGAGAGGAAGATTGGAGTTAGAAATCGATCAGTTATGATATCAATAACAACACTTATTTATTTATATGTATTAACTAGACTTCAGGATTGTAAATACTCTATTAGTATTAGCTTTTTGTCCATCCATCCATTCTCAGCCGCTTATCCTTTTCAGGGTCGCGGGGGGCGCTGGAGCCTATCCCAGCTATCTTAGGGCGAGAGGCGGGGTACACCCTGGACAGGTCGCCAGTCTGTCGCAGGGCTAACACACATAGACAGACAACCAGTCGCACTCACATTCACACCTTTGTTAGATTACTTATCTTTATGTCTATTCTTTAAATACCTTTTGAGATCAGTACAATTTATTTTACCTTGAACAAATTTCATTCTTGCCAAAAACAATCTTGTTTGTGAACGCTTTAAAGTGAACTTTGAGGTGTAGATAAAGTCGGCTCTGGTAGAAAACTTACTGCAGTTTTTCTCGTCAGCGCCGTTAGTACAGTCGGCTTTGCCGTCACACTGCCAGCCCTTTGATATGCACTGGCTCATAGGATCGCCACAGTTGAACTCTGAATCCCGACAGATTTTGAGTGCTGAGGAGAGAAATATGAAGCATGACTCATTTCAAGTGACAACAGAGAGACGCAGCTCGTTGCTATTATGTCATAAAGCTTAAAAATCATTTACTTGTAGAAGCTGCAGTGAATTTGTTAACATGTTTCTGATTCACTATGGTGACAGTTTGATAATTTCCTTCATCATCTACATAATCCAAAACTAAATATTTTTAATTTGAATTGTAAGTTAGTGAATTTGCTGTGTTTTTCTATTTTCTAAAAATTAAAAAAAATATTGATTAATTGATCAGTCAAGCATGAAAAAAAACTCGAGAAATCCTAAATGTAAGGTGTAGCTGTTATGTAATAACATACCACAGCTAGCAGGCAGCTCATCAGTTCCGTCACCACAATCATTACTTCCATCACAAATCCACCTGCGGGTGATGCACCTCCCATTTCCGCACTTAAACTGATTGGAGCTGCATATGTAGGCTGCATCTGTGAAAGACAAATATTACAACTGGAGTTTAGTGTGACGTGAGGGCAAACTACCACCCTGGTTTCCATTCAGCATCACCAGGTCTTCTTATCAGCACTCATCAATTAGCTCACACCTTGTTGGCAATGTTAAAACCTGTCATCACATCAAAAAAATGATATCACTGTGCAGTTAATAAATGACTGAAAAATACACACGGAGGAAAAAATTACAACTGAAGGCCATGGAAGTTCAGATAAGCAACGGTGTAAAAAACAAAACAAAAACATGTTAACAAAGGAAATTTGTAGTGCTGTTGACGTTAATGCGGTCACCATAATTAACGCGATTAAAAAGCCTCTGGAGCGCAGAACGGACAAACTTTGGACAAAACTGCCCGAAATGCACTGACAGAGACATTTCAGGGATTTTGAGTCAGTCTTCGCTCCAGATGAGTTAATTGTTAATCGCATTAGTCGTGATGACGCAGTTAATGTGTTTAATCTGCGTTAACTCCTTAACGGGGACTGACAGCATTAGAAATTTGTTAATATTTTTCTGAAAATTAGAGTCAAGACAAGACAGTGAAGTACGGACAAGTGATGCTGTAAAAAAAAAGGGGGGGAACAGGTTTTATTTATTGCTTCACTCAGGAAATTAACAAATTAAGTTATTGACACAGTGTGGTTCCCATGCCTCATGTTAGAACTAATCAAAGTGACTTTAAAAAAAGTATTTTGACAAAGACAAGAAATAAAGTTTGTTTCTTTCTTTATTCCCCCAAATCATTCACTCATAAGGCCCTGTTTTTACAAACTTAGGCAAGATGTGTACTTTCAGATGGACCATGGCAAAGCATTGTTTCATGTAGGGCGCAAAAGTTTCACTCCTGTGTTTAAGGTTAAAAGTTTAAAACTTTGCAACCTTAAACTGACCACGGTTTCTTTCAGATTCAGAGGTCGCGACACTCAATGTCACCTCAGTGAACTAGCCGCTAAAAGAAAAGGTGGCATTAACACTGAGGCACGGATGAAACTAACACAGACCGGACAATGCCCCAAATATGCGTCATCCTCCATCACCTCCTCAATGCCTGTCCCTCCTGGGACCTGGAGGCTTAGGATATTGTCAGGCTATCCCTTTAAGACAATAGCATGGGAGGAGTGAACCATCACACCACCAGTTGCTGATTGGTCCCAGTGTGACATTCCTCATAACAGCATCACCACAGTTACCCGCAGATGGAGGCGGAGGCTCTAAACAGAAGAAAATCTGTCATCCCAGAAGTGTAAATGAGTGATGACACGTTACAAAAGAAACAGAACAGGTCTGACTGATTCCGATAAGTTGGTGCGTTTCGGATGGTTATAGCACAAAGACAGGATGCTTTCTCAACACTTGATATGTGGCCAAGGGTTGCCTCCCCGCTCCTCTCAAACTGTGGAAAGTAACACTGAATTGAGAAATGTGCTGTATTTCTCATCTTGTTATTTTAGCTCTTCCTGTCCACTCTTACACACACAGAGGATGAAACCTGGCGAAAAGCCAGCAGAGGATCCAGGACCAGACTTTCCAAAACATACTACAGCATGTTATTCAGTGGTATGCTCAATTTACAGCAACTGCAGCAAACATTAAAGAACTCTTACCTATTTCCCCTTTTTAAATAGCACCCATGTAAATTAAATTCACTGAAAAAAAGGAGGAACAAAAGCAGGTCAAAAACTGCTTCTTCCCGACCTTAAAACTCGTCCCTGAAGGCGGAAAATGTAAACTTCCCAAGCCTATGTTTTCATTTTCCACTGCTAATGTTTCCCACAAGCCTCCTAAGTCTGTCATTAACACTGCTCAGTAAAATGAGGTTTCCTCTAACTCTTTGCCGTCTTTCTCAAAGACAAAAGTAAAGTTTACACGTGGCTGATGAAGGTGATGCAAGTTCTCTTTGGAACTTTTAGACCTTAATGTTCAGAAATCCCCCAATGGTTTTTGGCTTTGTTTGCCTCTTTGTTCATAACATGTCATAAAACACGTTTGTGAACACTGCAGTTTCAATAGAAACCGATATTTATCACTTTTAGTCAGTTTATAATCTGAAAACTAAGTTCAGAAGTATCACTACTGCATCAAAAACTACCTCTAGTCCATTTTAAAGATATGCGTGGATGCAACAGCAGAGCTTTAAAACCTAACACCAAAAACTGCTGGTACGTTTACTAGTTTGAACAGGATGTCAGGCAGCTCAGAAGCAACTTCGATTGCTTCTGCAAGAGAAAGTGAATCCTTCAGTTTCTATTTATACCTACAGTATAAACCTTCAAAGCCACCAGGCTTCACGCATACAACACTGCCATACAAGGCTATTCAGGCACTACCTTAACCACCTACCAGACTGCTATGGTTCAGTTCCAAATGTAGTAAAACTGAAACTCGTCTGACAGCAGAAACTGGCTATACACAATCAGTCACAATGCCGAGTGACAACAATCATCCCTTGTGACTACATGAGACTTTGTTCTCTAACAATGCATTGCTGTCTTTTTGTGGTACGTGTCTGCAATATACACACACCAGAGGCTTTCATAAAGAGAAGGTTTTATTTATTCAATCATACACCCAGCAGTTAATTAATAACCAGCATGGATGTCCATCACGAGGACAAGCAGCACTTGCTTGTGCATTAGGTCTGGATTTATGATTATGATGTAGCTGCACTTTGAATCCAGTTGCCTGATAAATAAAGACAGTAATGCACTCGAATGATGCTTTGAACGACTGCAAGACTTGATGATGAGGTGGCCATCTGCAGAAGAGCAAAACTAGCAATTCTTTGCTTTGTGACTTTCAAATAATTTCAGTATTTTACACCTATGTAAAGACTATGTTAATGGGTCAATGGGTCCTATACTCTGAAGCTGGGGGTATTTCTAAATAATAAATAGGGAAGACTATAAAGTGTCTCTATTTGTGAGTCACTGCATTGTAAAGGTTTCATCTCCCATGTAGGAAAAAGGAGGCTTTTATTACACGTTAAGGTTAAGTTTCATTTTAGGGGTTTGCTAAACACAAAGTGAATGCATGAAGCAAACCAGAGTTGGGAAACACACACACACACACACACACACACACACTAGCAAATATAATGAATGGAAGTGAAAACCGTTAAAGCTTTTGTTGGAGAATACAAATTTTAGGGAGGATTGATGAAGCAGAGGGGTAAAATGGGGCTGCAAAACATTGAGTTCACTCATTCAGTGACCATGTTTCAGGACAATAGTGGGACATTGTAAGGATCAGCCCAAGACTTCACACAGCACAAAAGCCTGCATACTAATGATGTGAGGGAACAATGAAACACGTTTTAAATACTGAATCTTGATTAAATGAATCTGTTTCATTCACATTTTAATGTCTCATCGTGTTAAATATTAAATTTAAGCAATTTATGTAATGTGTCGTTTAATCCGAATTTCGACAGCGCATTTTAATTTCCTGCATTGTTCAGTTAATTATCTTTATTTCATATTATTCTAAGGTTTCCGCGTCTGGTCTGGCTCAGTTCCCCCATTTTTGCGTCACAGTGGAAAACGCAGGCTACATCCTGTGTTCTGTCAGGCCTGGAAACCTCTGAGTGTTCAAACTGTTCATTAATATATACATTAGCTCACTCTTTGTGCAGTTAGCAAACGTTCTTAAAAGCTATTTCCTCAGATATTTTTCAACAAATGTGCGCAGCTACAGTAAAAATACTAACTTTCTCGCATCCAATTCCCTGCATCCCGCTGGAAGGAGGGAGCCTCGTCTTTCAGCCGCACCCTCCACCCCTCCCAGCTCCATTCGTTGACAACGACCTGTTTGGGCCACGCCCACCCGAAACTCAAAGCCGGCCGGTGTCGAGCATGGTTGGATGTTCTGTTTCATTTTACAGCGAAACGAACCAATCAAAACGCTGTGCGTACATTCATTCATATATGCCCAAATCGCATAATTATCGACTTATATATCTTTATGTATATATATTTTTTAATCGCAGATATATGAATAACAGAATTCATAGAAACTTTCAAATATTCGAATTTATTTTTACTCCGAGTGATTCAGCGGAAGACGTCAACATTTAAATCTATAACACAGTCTATAACAAAGCAAAAAGCCCACAAAGCAACCATAATACTGATAGAGAGAACATATTTCACAGCTATATACCGATAGAAAGAATCAGGTTATTACACCTAAAAAAAACAAAACAAAAAAAAAAAACACACACAAGACAGGAAATGCAGTTGACGGGAAATCCATTTCCTTACCTGTTTGAGGAAAACAATGAATAAGCATCAACAGACACCAGCAAGCGGACAGCCCGGTGAGTCCCTTCCAAATCCCAAACATGTCCCGTTTCTTCTTATATTGTTAGCTCTAAAACAGAAGTCCGCTGTGAGCACAGATGTGAAAAAGAAGGAAGAGTTCGCGGTTGTATCTGTGCGTAAAATGACTCCGGAGGAGACAGAGTCACAGAGCTGAGTCACGCAGCACTGGTGCGTAAAAGCCGAGTTCGAGCAAAATATATTAAGGGGTCCGTGTCACATCTGACCATTTTCTGTGCGAGGGCGGTGCCAGAGCAGTGGTGTGATGTTTGAATTTGGCCTTGAGCCTTGCTTGGGGGTGGAGCCTACTGGTTCCATCACCCCTCCATTAAGAAGCGTAGCTTCCTCTGGTGTGTGTGTGTGTGTGTGTGTGTGTGTGTGTGTGTGTGTGTGTGTGTGTGTGTGTAAGTCAT
>VURO01028037.1:0-10000 GCA_015108175.1 Pelvicachromis taeniatus
CTCGTGCACAGAGATCCGCCGCCGCTACCATCCTTTTCTGTGGACAACCTGCCCAGGCCGCTGCCACACGCCGGGACCCCCTCTCCTCAGCCAATGCTTCTGCTACACCGTTCAGTAAGAGCCACTCTCACTCCAGCTATTTCCCCCAGTCAATAGTGTTTCTTTTCGCGTTAATAGTTGTCCTCTCCGTGTGTTTTCAGAGTCCCCCCGCTTGGCCCAATACCTCCGTTCCCTCCACCACTACCACCACCACCAGTTCCCATCTGACCCTGCACATCCCCTCCATCTCAACCACTATAAAAATAAAATTAGTATTATTTTTTCACTTACCCAGTGTGTCTGCTCCTGAGTCCTATTCTCCGAGTGGTAGCCCACGCGCTATGACAGGAGTGAAAGAAGCCATCTATGTCCACTCTATGTGGACACTCTATATAATCTATGTTTACGACACCAACTGTCTGCCATCTATAATCCAGTTTTGAGATCCCTTCCCAGACGCCTTAACGCCCACTCATGTCCTGGGCCATTTCACCTCAGGAAACCACATGACAGGGTGGGGCAGGGTTTCACAGTGAGTTTGCCCGAAACCTTGGCTGATTGTGACCCACACCCGTTTTCACAGCTAAATTTGCTTTGAGTATTAATTTAAAGATTTTGTTAAGACTTCATATGACTTAACCAACTTAACAAGACTCTAAAGGTCTTTTCACACATGAAAATTAGAGGCAACTAGGCTGGAACCTTACCCAAAGTTGCCTATTTTGTACGTAGCTCACAATATTAATGTTCTTTCTTCTGGAAATACTTTATCTATTTTAGGCAAAAGTGCTGCCTGGATAGACTGCTCAAGACATAAGACAGGACCTACAAATAACAAGCATGAATTCTCTGGACTGTTATTTGCATTATTATCACACTGATGCAAATTGAATATCATAGTGATTTTGAAGACCACTGAATACCCATTTACGTTCTCTCCATCAGATAATCTCTAGAAAAGTCACAGGCCACAGTTTTCAGATGTAGAATTCAATTGTATGAACCATGATAACATGGTTAGCAAGATCACTTAACACAGTGTTTTCACTAAAAAAAACTCAAGAATGCACCCATACATCTGATTACAAATCTCCAAACAAGTCAAATTTGAAATATTTTCACAAAATTACATACAGCATTGCGGTCTGGCTTAAAATTAAATTTAAAAGGCTTGTGGTCCAAATGAAATGCAAGCACTGAAGCCAAAGTAGCCACGGCAACCGCTACACACCCACAAAGCCTCAGATCAGCTGTTCTCTAAAATTACTTTGCATTCAGCAGGAGGAAACATAGTCAGCAGAGCTGTCCAGTGCTGATTTTCAGCAACCCTCCGCACAGGCTTCTAAGAGCTGCTGGTGAGGAAATTCTTGGCTATTATGATCACATGATTCCAAATTTAGCACTAATCAAGTCACTATATCCATGCAAGAACCTATTGACACAAGCTAGGGCAAAATGTCACTTGATGACATTGGAAACTTGACATGTTAAAGGGATATTGGCAAGTTCTTTTAACCAAGAGGGCATCATAAATTTCGGTTTTGTGACTCCAGTCAGTTTTATCCAGTACACCATCATGCCTTTCGACTTATATAATGCTCCAGCTACATTTCAGAGGCTTGTAAACATCTCCAACTAACTAAATGGAGGAGAATTTGAAAGGACCAACCAGGATTGAGGACTCTCATAAAAAGGCCTGTGGCTGGACCGCTTTTGACTGTTTGACACACCTGTGTTGCTGCTCTGGAGCATTTCTTTTGTATATTGGGTTGCAAGATAAACTCTGTCAGTTTGGTTGCAACAGTATATCTCTGCTGTACTGGACCATACACCTGTGGAGAGCTCCACCTATGTCACCTACTCTGAATCAGGGACTAGTTACCGCCCCAAGTTGGGAAGTATAAGTATCTCTGGGTCTTGTTTGCGAGTGAGGGGAGAAGGGAGAATGGCAAACAGATTGGGGCTGGCAGTAATAGGGTGATGAGGAGCCAATTGAGGTGGTTTGTGCAACCACCTGGAAAGGATACCTCTAGGCATCTTCTAAATGAGGTGTTTCAGGTTGGTGGCCCTGGGGCAGACCCGAGACACCATGGAGATATTACATCTCTCGGCTGTCCCGGGAAAGCCTAGGTGTTCCCCCAGATAAGTTGGAGGATTTGGGCGTCTTTGGTCAGACAGCTGACCCGGCAACCTGGTTCTGGATAAGCGAAATTAAATGGATGGATTTAACTTTTTCACCTAATATATTTGAATCACCTCATTCCATCACTTTGAGACTGCAGTGGTTACTGCAGCCATTAGACATAGACCTTACTTTTTTTAGACATTAATCCCACATTGGGGATATTCACATGTTACAGCAGCACAAGGTTCAGCAACAAAAAGTGAATTAGAACTATATAGGACTGCAACCATTCATTAAGTAATAACTCAATTATAAAAAAAACCTCAACACAAATTTTTTGCTTTGATGCTTTGTTAAACAGAGAGCTCTATGTCATCATGTGAATGCAAGCATTTCATTTTCAATTGCAACTAAAAATAGACATGCATTAGACATGTGTGAATAAAAAGTCTGACAACATCAGGCCCATGCAGCCCCCAGTTTTTAAACAAGAAGTTGGATAACACTGATAAACGGCAGCAGTGACAAACATGCCGTCATAGAGCTGGAGTCTGTCTACGCACACCCAATAATGAGCAAAGACGCAGAGCTGTTATTGAGACGGTCAGTTCAGGCACAGTGAAAGAAACGTTTTTTTGAGCATCCATAAGAGCAGCACAGTGATCACCATTAAAATGTTTACTTGGAGAAAAGTTTAAGCTCTAATGTGAAGTTATTCACAGCAAAAATCTACAGTAAAGCTACAGAAGGTACATTAAAGTATATTAGTCTATATTAGTATAGAAGTATTTTAGTCTAATAAAATATTTAAATTAGGCAGCTTTTTTGCATTTTACATGGCAGCAATACCTGTACCAGACCACATTTATTTCAAAGCTCTTGGAACATTTTTTTCAGCTATAAAGAAAAATAATACAAATATGTTCATTAAATTGTATTAATATTTTATAAATACAAAAGTAAAAGCTTTTGTCACAGGCCAATAAAAATGTACAGGGGTCAGTAAAACTCTGAGCCACTGACCTAGGGCTGTTAGGTTGGACACTTAACTATTATTAACTACTATTAATAGAACAAGCAGTGTACAATAGTCAAACTATGTGGTAGTGGTCAGAACCATCTATGCATAACAGTTTGTTCAGTGACCTCCTTTCCACCACAGCTTCAGAAGTCTTCAGTTTGCAGCCAATCACAGAAAAAGCTGTCCTGCTCAGTTTATTAGTCTGTTGGTGAGTACACTGTAAATACCACAACTGACTGACAGGAAATAGCCATGTTTTTTTTACATTAAAGGAGCTCAGTTTACTTAGGAAACAGATTCTGCTTATCCTCTTCTTTATTTTAAACTTTATTTAATCAGGAAGTGAATCTCTGGAGACAGAATATCCTTTGTGAGTGCGTTCTGGGGTTTGCATGGCAAGCATTAATCTAGCCTAATTTTTTTTTAATACCCTTGAAAGCAATGAGTGTGTGTGAAGGCCATAGTGTGTAGAGTGTGTTGTTGGAAAAGGCAGCAAAGGGCTGTGAACCAAAGGTGTTTAAAAAAAAAATGTTCAGCTTTTCTGCTCCCTTCAGGTTTCCTTGCTGGTTGCTGTCTGTCACCTTAAAACCAGTGATTTTCTTTTTTTCACTCCACACATCCCTCATACTGTTCTGCTCTCTAAGTTTGGTCTCCAGCTTCCTCTTTCAGGAGACCTCAGTTTCACCCTCAGGTCGTACTGTGCTCTCCTCAGTATGTCCTCAGAAATTCATGTTTTCTTCAGTTTCTTTAAAAAAAAATAATCTTAAATTATCTTTAATTTAAATTTAAAAAAAAAGAAGAAAAAAAAGTCCTACAGCCCTGGTTGGTAACATGGTATGTTCACAGAATTTGATAGATTCAAACTGTACTCTCTATGTGGGTCACAATGTACATTCCAGTCTGTAGACCTGCATTGCCTCACAGCCTAATTCATCCTCCTCATGCCAATATATTACTGTTATTATTATTATTAAATCACAATTCAGTTAAAAAAAAAAAAAAAGTTTTCCAGATGCTTTATTTACCGTCTACCTTACCGTGACATATTAGACAACTCTTTGTTCTCTACGTAATCTGTAATTTCAGTGCATTAGTGAAGAATTTATTGACTTTATTTTCATGGTCATAAATGACAGCATTTTAATATTGATGTCAGCACAGTATTGATCCTCAGGTATTGACATTGTGTCATAATGTCTTTCAAAAACAGCTCAGTTAAATACATAAAGACGTGAAAAAGAGGACACAGTCACATGTTTAACAGTCAGGATGACTGTTTAATGAATACAACTCTTAAAGTCAGCATGTTGGTTTGTTCACAGCAAGTGATTCATTATTATCATAAATTTCAGAAATCTCTTATATATCCATAAAATGTATTATAACTTTAACTTAATTATAACTTTTTATAACTTTTTTCTCCCCGGGTCCTCCAGCTTCCTCCCACAGTCCAAAGACATGCACAGTTGCATACACAACTGAAACCAATTGTGTAAATGTGTTTTTCCAATCAGTTTCCACTATTGTGCTGATGAGCACACAGACCAATGGAGCTGACATCTGACACTACACATACTAAACTTATTCTGCTTAGGCTTCATGGCTATAATTATCATCAGCATTATCATTATTATTATTATTATTATGCAAGCAAAACTGATTTTTTTACACAGTTCTCTGATTTCTCTGGGTGTAGCGATCAGTGTTGGAGGAGAAGGGAATTCGATGTTGAGCAGCTCGTTTGATCTGTAATAATATTTTAGAAAACCAGGTCAATAATGAAGTGAGTTTTGGTCTTCACAGAATAATTTGTGTGTGTAGCAAAGTGTTCTGACTTCTTGTTGTAGATCGACCACAATTTACAAATGCTTCCCGTTCTTAATAATTACTGTGTGTTTGTCTGTAGTGTGTGTACAAGATGTGTGTTTTGTTGGCTAAATAAGAGCGTATAAAACAAAGAACCTACAGATGCTGTGGCAGTCAGTTCCACTTCAGTCCACAACACCAATATGATGGACCACAGCCTGCGTGTGCGTGCATGCGCGCACATTGTTCCTGAGCCCTTAAGCTCATGTATGTGTGTGTGAATGGCTGGATGAGGTTTTGCAGTTTAAAATCACTTTGAGTGGTCACTGAGATTACAGCTGTCCATGTAAACTTTGCGACTGCCTAATTCTAGATTGGATATTATATTAAAAGCAAAGGGTTAATAGCGAAGCGCTAATATAAACCGTCAGTGCCGCAGCAGATGCACTCCTGACGACTACAGGAGACAAGAGGCAGTAATGATCTGGATCTTCTGATCAAAGTGACTGCAGTGCCACTCCCAAAGTGGGATGTCCACTCAGCATGACTTACGTTCTTTCTCAGAGAGGTTCTGGAAGAATATGACAAGGTGAGAAGATTCCACATCTTCTCACACAAAATCAATCTGTAGTTAATGAGAAAGAAATTAAGAAAATGCCATTTATATACTAACCCCTCAAATCGCCTTTGACTACAACTACATTCACCCTTTCAGCACTTTGACCACACCATTTTGGAGTATGTCACCCACGGACACCACAACATGTAGCCGATTTAATGACTTTGGATTTAAAGCACCACCCTTCCAGCTAGTGGATGATCTGGTCTACCTGAGCAAAGTGACTGATTGAGTTCACAGTAAGGAAACATACTGTAGAGCGAAAGTCAGTGTGATTTAACAAATGCAGCCATGACGTATTCTGAACTAAGCAGGCGACCAAAACAAGCATGAGCAATATTGAACAAGAGACCAAAGACTCAGAAGAAGACTGGACTTTAGTCACAGGCCAGTGACTAAACAGTATCCCTGAACTTAAACAGAGTCCTAAATGTTTTTTTGTTTTTTTAAAAAGCCACATTAACCCACTCACACACACATTTATTCAATGTCTTTAAGAGCTTTTTAACAATCTCACACACACACTCACTTCAGTTGACGGGAGGAGCCGGATTGAAGCACTAACTTTCTGATTAGCAGACGACCTGAACTACCGCCCTGAGCCACAGCTGCCCCATTACACAACATTTCCTCAGCAAAGAATTTAGTACAAATTAATTTAAATTTAAACCTTATGATATACTGAGGACTGTTTGCCACTCTCTTCCAAAGCAAGAAGAAAGTTGTTGAGAAAAATTCAATAGTGGTCTGATATGGTCTGTCTTTTTCATAGATATCTTGATTGCTGGTTGGCTCTTCATCCCAAAGAAACAGACTTCTGCACTACAATTTGCCTAATAGTATCTGAGTCATGACTGCTCTTATAATGTAATAAAAAAGCTATTTGGAAATATCTGGACCTATTACATCTAAAGCTGGACTGTTTCCTAGTGTATAAAACCATGGCATTTAGCAATGTTATGCAGGAACAGCTAAGGGAGAGGCACACTTTCCAGGAAGACAAAAAAAAAAAAAAAAATCACCAATCAACAGTTGGCTATATTTAAATGTACCAAATATATGCATACATTTCAGATTTCCATTTTTTATATAAATGGATTCATTCACATCTTTTAGATTACTTCTGAATTTGGAATTTGAACACTTGAAGTGATTTTGTGGCGTACCAAAGACCGGAAGACCATATATTACCCTAAACACAGACAAAGATCAAGCCTCCTTATGTGAGATAAACTATATTCATCAATCGTTCTAATATTTTCAGACCTGCTCAGTTCTTTTACATTTATTACTCATTTTATTTACATGGAATGAATAGCAAAATTTTATTTATTTATTTATTTTTATCCTTAGACCAAAAAGTAACTCCAGACTTGCCGGCTCTGCTTGTTGTGATGAGATTTTACCATCATCATTAATCACAGTGTAAGGTTCCCGAAAGTGAGGAACCTTACACTGCACATGTGCACAGATGAAGTGAAGTTTTGAAAAATGTTTAAGAGGGTTCCTTATAGAGTCCTGAATAAAGTTTATTATTTGAGTCAAGTGGGACATTTATATGCATAAACATTCTTGGGTATTCTCAGCCTGGAACCGCGAGTCCTCTGGATCATTACTGATGTTGCTGTTATTCATAGTAACGTTTATTATTAATATTATTAACAAGAAGAAGAATCGTTTTATTTTAATTATAATTATATTTATTTTTGTATGTATTTTAAGTATTATATTTCAAATTTGCCAGATTTTCAAAAAGTTCACATTTTTTGTACAATTCTGTGATTTCAAAGAAAAATACCAGAAATGTTTGAACCAGGAATCTCGCCTATTTGCCCCAATCGAGGAACCTTAACTTGTTTCTGTAACTGGATCTTATCGTGGGATTTTATTCCACTTGTAAAATAACTACTACTAAAATAAGTCCACCAATTAAAAGGACAAACGTCTCTTAAATATCCCTAAAGCTTTGATCTAGAGAGGCAGCACTCACATGGAGGTGATGTTCTGGAAAAGATCCTCGATGCTCCCGGTACTATTCCCAGCATTCCCGGTGCCCTGGAAGGACAGCAGCGGGAAGAACTGGCTGTTGTCCGACTTATTGCAGAAGATTTCAGTGGGCGAGCAGGTGCAGGTGGGGGGACAGTCCAACGAGGAGCTCAGGTAGCTGTGACAGAAAACGCTGAGCAGAACGGAAACCTTCCAGCAGCACCGAATCCTGAGAAGGCGACGCGCGCCCAACAAATCCATGCTGTCACGATTCAGTCCCAGACTCCAACTTTGAAGCTGAACGACAATAAAAATGACTAAAAATGAAAATGACTCAGACCGTTAGAGTCTGAAGCCGTGTGAACGCTGTGCTCGTCTTATTCCGCTCAGTCGAGTCCAAACGGTCAAAGCTGTAAACATCTCCCTCCGTGTGTTCACGCGTGTCTGAGTGTGCGCGTGCTTGTGGGGGTATCAGAGGTTTTAATGATGCCAGTCACGCCCCCCTCCCTGCTCGTCAGACCAACAACGCTTGGATGGAACAAAGACGAGAAAATAAGAAAAATCCAGAATATTCTCCCGCCGTTTGACGTGTGCGGTCGCGGTGAGCATTTTTCTCTTTTTCATCTCCTGTTTGAGTCATTTGTCCATCTCTCTCTCACACGCTCTCTCTCTCTGTCTCTCTCTCCCCGTGGCGCTTCTTCCGCCAGGGGTCGGGGGAGAGAGAGAGACCCCATCCTCTGAGTCCACCTGCTGGGCAGAGCAACGCAGTGGACACGCGTCAGCTTTGCTTTTGTGCGCGCGCACACACACGAGAGAGAAAAAGAGAGAGAGAGGTTCACACTGTTCTGTTCGTGCTGGATTGCAGCAATGAGCAGTTTAAATAGCAACTGAGATAAACATGACGGCGAGTTCATGATTATCAGACACATATGTATATCATATTATCTACATCAAGCTTTACTGCTGTAAAATGAGCAGCTACTCTTTCTGAGGTGACGGTGCAACAGTAAAGGTTTGGTTAGGTGGAGGAAAGCTGGCCTTTGAGGCAGCTGCACTGACCACTGAGCCACAGCGTTAGGCCTGACTGAAACTATAGCATTATGTGACCACTAGAGGTCCCTGAATGACAGATTGTAGCTGTGGGATTATACGCGCTTAGTTGTCCTTTCTAACATAATGTGTAACTCCAGTTTTGGAACATACTGTGATCTACGTGTAAGTGTATGTGTCTGCATATGTGTTGGATCCCAATGAGATGTTACACAGGTTCTGTTTGCCTGCAGATCATGTCCCCTCTGGAAATCACAGTTCACCTGGAAATGTGTCCACACCCCATATCACCCCGTATTCTGCTCTCCACACACTCTCACTCAACAATAAACAGTGTGTACAAAGCATCTCATGATTGTTAATAGCTGTTGCAGACTTATCACTAGTTTTATGTACAGCTGGCCAATTTATGCAGAGGGGGAAGAGTTTGTGTGGGAGCCACCACTCTAGTGTACAGTACAGTACAGTATACCTGCTGTTTGGTCTGTTGTTTTTCAGACTCGATGACCACTGTTTTGTTTTTGTGCAGCTGTTTCCTTCATTGCCGAGTTTCGAAATTGGTGGTTTTGATTTTTCTCAAAGACACGCTCTCGTGACTCATCGAGTGACATCGCTGACTAGCCAATTGGTGGCATGTAAGCTGTTCATGTCACATTTTTGGATCGTTCAAACCACGTCAACTAGCTACTAAAAACGTAGCTGGTACCAGGTACTATTATCTAATGGAAAACCCTAAAAACCGTGTCGAGCCATGCCGAACCCACCCAAGTAGGTAGTAATGGAAAAGAGCTATAAGTGGATCAAGGGAAAGTTTTTAATGATTTTTAAGGCAACACAATAATAATCAATTATAATAGTTCAGCCTAGAAATAATGAAATTAATCAATTTTGTTAACATCACTCTGTTTTACTGATGGGAAACTCTATAGTAGGGTACTGGAAAGGAGAGCTAATTAGTCAAACCTCAGATTTAAGGAGGAACAATGTCATTTTCAGGAACCTGAACCAGTTCTTTGTCCTCTTCACGATATTCAAGTGTGCATAGGAGTTCACCCATCTAAACCACATGTGTTTTGTGGACTTGGAGAAGACACTAACTGTGTCTCTTGGGAAACCCTATGCGGTGTGCTTCGTGAGTATGGAGTATCTAGTCCATTGATTAGAGCCTTTTGGTCCCTGTAAAACCATTGCAAGACTAGGCTCACATTGCTGCAAAAAGTTGGATCTTGTTAGATCTGTCCCTCATGAGAGAGGGGGAGGACAGAAGGAGACTGAGAGACAGATTGGAGCAATGTCTGATGTGGATGTTGCACCAGTCTCTCCTGTTGAAAAGAGTCCTGAGCATAAAAATAAA